>JAJHUR010076600.1:0-11282 GCA_027495735.1 Lutjanus campechanus | reverse complement strand
CAAATGATGCAACAAACGCCCCTTTTTATGAGAGCGTGCACAGAGTCTGAAGAAGAAAGCCTGAGCTAACAAAGCAAGTTGATAACTGCCATTACCTACCAAAACCACCAGGTTTTGTTGAGCCAGCCCGTGCCAAGAAAGCCTGGCCGTGTTGAGCTTCCTTCGTAGTGCAGCCCTCTGTTTGAAACTCAGCCACAACAGCTACAAAATCCTCAACTTTGGGAAACTAATTTTATACAACAGCCAGTCAAAATGCTTATAACATGCTGGTTGATGACATCAAACTATGTTGTAGTATCAGTCTAATCAGTTTGAACCGAATGATTTCAACTCGACGACTTTTCACAAAAATGAACAAAAGTGGTCAACTGGACACTTCAGAAGGAGATTATCCTCATAGGCTGGAGATAACTATATTTGCTGTTTAACCATGAGTTTGTGTTCGCGTTTGCGTAGCGTTAATTTCTGAGGACGTGTACGACCATCACTCCAAATGGACGCAGGATACGTGAGGCAGGCATGAAGCGTAGGGATGTGTAGGGGTGCGTATGCCATAGATGTCATGCAAGGTTGGTAAAGTTGCCAACAAACAAACGTAGGTAAAGTCTGTTTACGCTACAGTTAGCAGGTGACTAATGTTACTGCTAGCTCAGTTAAAGCTATGCTTAAGCTAATATGAAGTTCTGATGAGAAAACAACATAAATTGCTTGTAACTATCAAATTGCATGGAAATGATGTTTCATGCATTTGCAACAAATCCTGTGAAAGTTTCACCGTGTAAAGGCAACCTTATGCTACAACTAGAACTTCAGTGCAAAAGATTGTTGCAGCCTTATGTCCCACCTGAGACAAAGAGGATTAAGTTAAGTAAGTAAATTAGCTTTTACTCACAAAAAAAGCATCATCATCAAAATAGCCTCTTATCATCTTAGAGATGTCTCAAAAATTCAATGTTACTTGTCGATGTCTTTGTCAGTAGATAACTGTGATGTTGTCTTTACCATTTTCTGTGTATATTTGTTCTAAATTACAATTCCAGCCATTTCATCACTCTGTAAATCATTTTGAATTGCTTTTGTATGAGATTGTGCTCCACACACTAATTTGAAAGGAAACCCATATCACCCAGGTTTATAATAATATTCACAAAGAATTTGAATTCCCCTGCTCCTGTGGCATTGAAAACCTCTCAAAGGTAAGTGTTATTCTACCTCAGTGCCTCAGACGCCTTGCTGCATACGGATGAGGTTAACCGATCAATAAAGTGATGCAACAAGCAATTATGCTGTCCTAGAAAAATCTGGAGTGCAAGCTGCGACATGTGGACAGCAAATAGATGCTACAGGATTTGGTGTCTGCACCGCAGTTGATGTTTATTTAACAGCCTCAGCTAAAAATCACCACAATACTTGAAGGAATAATGATCCTTTTTTTTTTTCATGAACCCATGAGGGAACTTTATTTGAATGCGTCAGGGCCTGAACAACACACTGAACAGTTTTTATAGACAGAACCTCATCCTGAGGAGGTAAAAGAGCAGACTTCAGAGGCATTAACCGGTGGGATGAATTGGATCAGACCTTTGCAAAGCCCGAGCAGCAGAGGGAGACAGAGAGCAAAAAGTGAGCAGGTTTTTCATGCACAGACGCAGCATACTCACTGTGCCCTGCACAGGAGCAAAGGAGGCGACTGTTTATTGGGACGTTGATGCCCTCTGCTGGACAGACAAGAGACATACATCAAGAGAGCAGGAGCAGGGTTCATCTGAAGTAAAAGTCAAGGCAATAGATTGGCATAGACTGCAGATCGTAATAAATCACACCAGCACCAATTACTAATTTACAAGTACATCTGGGATGGAATTAGCATACAAAGCAACTCTGTCAAACTGATGAAAACGATACCGTCCAGACATTGAGAGGAAAATACATCCGAAAATTTATGAGCGAGGTCTGATTCAGGTTGAGCTGCAATGATTAATGGATTAGGAATTGATTTTTAAATTAATAACTAACAAGAAAAAGAACTCAAAATTCTTTAGAGTCCAGCTAAATGTGAATATTTTCTGGTTTCTTTATGCCTCTTTGACGGTGAACTGAACATCTTTGGGTTGTGGACAAAAACAAGACATCTGAGGACGACATCTTGGGCTCTTGGAGACACTGATCGACATTTTTCACCATTTTTCAGACATTTTATGGAGCAAAAAAAAAACGAATTTAAAAAATAATTGACAGATTCATAAGTAATGAAAATAATAATTAGCATCACTAATCTCATTTTTGTCCAATTACAAAGGGCTAATAAGTTGACCATTGAGCAGCTGCCAAAACAGAGAATATCATGTCTCATGAAAAACATGAAATTGTGGCCACCTTTTCAAATATCAATAATCAGTTTTATACACTTACAAAAAAATCAGATTTACTTATTTCTGAGTATTTAAAATATGCACTTTCCACACCACAAAACAAACAACGAAACAAAATAAATATAAATATAAACTTAACATCATAACTCGACCACTTTTTATCCTTCACCAACTAAAACAACAAGATAACAAAAAAAATTAAAGGAAAAACATTTTATTTCTGTGCAATAATCTGTATATTGAAGACAAGAGGAAGACAAACGTCCCAGCTTAATTTGATATTAAATGTAAAATAAATCATGCTACACCCATGAGAAAAGGAAAATTAATCCTCATAATTGATAATGCCACCCCCACCCTTAGACTTACAATAAATCATTGAATCAGTGGCTGTAATTAGGATTTTTGACTGATAACAGAAAAAAAAAAACAATTAATAGTTTCAAAGTGAAAACTACAAATTGATTTTAGTACAAATAAAACACAAACTATTACATAGATCTTTGCATCTTTCAAGTAATTTAGCAGATGCACCTTTTCTTTGACAGCAATGAGGCTTTAGTCTACGCAGATTGGTCTCTGTTAGCTTTTCACATCTGGACAAATGGCATTTCCCCCCCATTCTCCCTTGCAAAATTGCTCAAGCATTGTAGAGTTGCACAAGGACTTCAAGTTAACAGCAAGTCCCGCCAGAAATTCTTGTCTGGACTCTGGACTCTGCCACTACAGGACATAAACATACTCCTGTGTGTGGCTGCGGTTTCATGTTTAGAGTTGCTGCAGCAGCAAACTTTCCTGCAGGATCTCTTCGTATTTTGCTCTGACCCCGCCACCCTCGCAAGCCCTCCAGGGCCTGCTGCAGAGAAGCATCAGCATGATGCTGCCTCCACCAGGATTCATAGCGGGGATGTTGTGCTTCTGCTGATACGCAGTGTTTAGAGTATGATGCACATAAAGATATTTTTTGATCCAATCAGACTGTTTCCTCTTTGTTTCAGAGTTTCCTTGTCGCCTGGAAAACTTGAGCCCAGCTGTAATTGATTGAGTTTTTTTTTTCCCTCGAAAAATACTTTCCCTTTACCAATTTGAGAAGCACCCCGAACATTCAGAGTTCTTTTTAGTGGCTTCACCCAGTGCCCTTGTCGTGGGGATACGCCATTTTTAAGGGGGCAGATTCGATTTGGTACATCAGTGGAGCCTTTGAGTAGTTTATTATGTTTGTTGTCTGTGGTGTTTGTAAAATGTGTGTCAAAAATGGATGCCTTGCCTTCTACTGCAAACCAAATCTGTGGATACAAATAAAGTAACCGGATCCTGAACCTGGAGGCAGATTTGCAGTTATGCCATATATCTGATTGACCTTACTGTAGGATATTTGTTGACTTGGAAGTTTTCTTGTACCATTTCCCTGATTAGTACTTTTCAATAACTTTGCAAGAGGTCTTTTTGAAGTCTTTCTTGGTCTCCATGTTGCAGTTTTTTGGCAGGGAATTGACTTTAAATTCACCTTCCAGATACATGTCACTTCTAAAAACAACTGGTGCAGAGACAGATTTAGTTGTTGCATGTGTCAAATACTTATGCAACCAATTATTGAGTGTTATTATATCTGCACTTAGCTAATTTTTGCAAGTGTTGCGTCTGGAATGAATGTCAAAGGTTTCCAAAAATACTGCATACTACAACAAAACATGAAGGTGCTAAAATATTTATGTCATGAGTCTAAAAATGATCACAATCGCTGTGATTTAATGTAATGTAAAAATGATAAAACCTCCATAGATAAACAGATTAATGAGTGAAAGGTTGAGTAAAATAAGTAATACTGAATTTACACATTTGTACATATTCCTCTTTTTGCATCTTATAGATTTAAGTGTCAGTTATTGTGGACTTTACTTACTTTCTAATATGTTTAATCCTTAATTACAAACTCACCAGCTCACTAATTACAAATTAATTAATTGATCGGTCAACTGGGTACATCAATGATTGATTAAATAATTAATTTAGTAATTAATTAATCTATTAATTCTTCAAATGACTGAACATCCCTCATGAGAGGTTTGCAGAAGTTTTTCATTCAGATGACTGAAGGAATAATGATTCAGGGGAGAATAAAAGGCTTGGAAAGAAGACAAACAAGACTGAATGTTTTCAGTTTTTATTATAGTGCTGATGCTAGATGACAAATGAGAGGTTATAATGGTCGATAATATAGTATTTTATCATTCTTGTTGATGGTGTTATTACTGTATGTTTGTATTATTGTCAAGTTAATTAATTCAACCTACATTTGCAGCCTGTACCTGCACAATAAATGTAATAAATGCATATCCAAATCTGTTTCTTTAAACATTCTGGCACAGAAACTTTTACTTAGAAACAAAAACTAAACTATTTCAAAAGAAAAAAGATTGTTAATTCTCGTAGTAGGGTTTTGAAATCAAAATTTGTTGGCCAACCAAAACCTCTCTCTTGTCAGGTTACCTTAAAACAAAATATATGTGGATTAAACAACACTTAACAAAAGTGGATTTAGTGACTTTCTCCCAGTTTGTGATGAAACTATGTAAAGAATTTTAATTTTGGTTTAATTAAGCACACTAAACAAAGAAAAAGAACTTCAGTCTTGAACAGAGGGTTGCTATTTTCCTTTCATTTAAAATGGACAACAATGAAAACATTTGGAAAAATAACTGAAACTTGGACATTTATCTCAGCTGTTATATAGTCAGTATTTATTATATTGTTGTTTATACTCGTGGAAATTGTTGCTATATTGCGACTGAGATATTACTATAATAGTTCATAATGTTATTTTGTTGTTGTTGTTGTTACTGTATGTTTATGTTATCAAGTCTAATTAATTCAGCCCACACACAGCCTGTATCTGCACTATAAATAATAAATATCATTTGTTGACAAGCTAAATCTGCTTATTTAAACATCCTGTCACAACAACTTTGCCTTAGAAACAAAAACTAAACTATTTCAAAAGAAAAAAAAGATTGCTAATTCTCAGAGTAGGGTTCTGAAATCAAAATTTGTTGGCCAACCAAAACGTTTCTCTTAACAAGTCACCTTAAAACACACCGTCTGTGGAGACTGCTGCAGTAGGAAGGACTCTTTGTGGCAAAAAACTCTGCTAAGATTTTTAATTTTGGTGGGTTCAATTAATAGCACTGGACAATTACGCCTTGAAAAGAGGTTTGCTGTCTTGCTTTTCATCAAATTGGCAACAATGGAAACATTTGGAAAGCAAATGTGAAACTTGGACATTATCTGTGATAGTTTTGCATAGAAATGATCTTTCAACAGTCAGCTTAAACATTAACCTAATAAGAAGCTGTTATCTGAATGACATAGCTCCATTGGAGCCTGCTATTATAATGCTCTCACTTTACATGAGAATTTTTTCCTCTGCGTAATTTCCAGTCTCTTTTTTCCCCGTGCAACTCCATGGTCGGCCAACCTTTTTTCCCCTGTCTTCTTCCCAGACTTTTTTCCTTTTTCTTTCTTTTTTTTCCCCATGTAGGCTAATATACAGGCCGGCGCTGCAATTTCGGAATCTGCCCTTGTATATGGCGGACGAAATTTCCACAGGAGGAACCGCAACACAAACCCCCTGTGCAAGGCAGAAAAACGGCGAGCTTTGCACGGAACTGAGTAAACATCGGCAAATTCATGATTCATTACGCCATTACTCTTTCTAAAATGTAACGTAGCGTGTCGCGGAGGAAGAAAAAAAGAGAGGCTTGTGGTGAAATTTTTTGCAACATTTGGAATTTCTCATAACTAATTCACAATTTTTTGAGGAAGCAGTTGTGCAGTCACCTCTGGTCGGGGAGGGAAGATTTCTGGAGCGCCAGCCTGTTTCGCATGAGCTGCATCGTTTTTGGAGGTATGTCACACCACTGTGTTTTCTTTTTTCTGATTTAGAAATCCTAAATTTGAAAAATTTCACTCGGGAATGTTAAGTTTCTGTCCCCTCGACTTGATAAGCGAGCCCTGGCAGTGTTTTTTGCACTATTGCCTGCTACTAACCCAGGTGCAGGCTTTGAAGCCACCCGAAATAGACCTAATCTGTTGATGTTTTTTTGACTGAATTTTCGTAATGAAGTTTCCGTGTAACTGCTGACTAGTCGTGTGTGCACCTAGTTAGTTCGCATATACACCACCTATTTAAAAGCGCTGTGTGTGTGCCGATAGAGCAAGGGGACCAGGCGATAGTGGCAACATGAAGGACGATGAGGGGAGGAACAATCTGAAACACAAAAACCTCCTGCAGCCATGTTTTGTGAATTTTCCAGCAAATTTGAGCAGGGCTCCGGAGTTGCTTTTCCTCCGAAACTCACACAACATCCCCGCTACTTTTGCGTGTATTTGACGGCTTTGCGTTCGTTGCAGAAAGCCAGGAAAACCCTCAAAAGTGTCGTCATGTCAAAATACATTTGGAATTTTATTTTTAGCAAGATAAAGGATTTTGAATCTGGGTGTCAATGGCGCCACCTGTAGGCAGCCATTTTGGGAAATTAAAAAAAAAAATTGTAATGAGACTAGTTTTTGTGACTTCTTGTTTATTTAAATTGAATGTTAGTTTGTGCGGATGGAGACGCGTGCTTTTATGCTTTTGAAATGAATAGACGCCATTTGGAAATGATGGCCACGAATTAAAATGAAAAGTGTCATGTGCCTTTCATGCTAATTAATGCAAAATGACCTTTTTTTTCAAAACGGCATTCAAAGCATTGCGCAAGTTAATTAAATAATTCAGTTTCTTCTTTGTGTTTTTTATCCATGGTGGATATTCTGGACTTGATTAGAAACAGAAATGAGCCTGGGAGATAAAGATAAAAAAAATAACAAAAATAGTCTTTTCAGTCCTAACATACACATTTACTGTAATTTTCCTCTTTCTCTTTGCTTATTTATGTATGACTGTGTATTTGTGTGTGTGTACAGATATAATTTACCACTTGGTAAACATGGAACAATTTGGACTTTTTATTTCTACAGATTGGAAATGTGTAAGCGGAAAATAACTATTCCAAAGTGAACTGAACAGCACTGGAAGAAGAAAAGACCATGTCAGCATAATTTGAGGGCAGGAAAAACAATCACAACCAGTGCCTCTACTGTTTATATTAATCCTGCAGACGCCAAACAGTTTCCCATCTTGCATGGCTTGCTTTTATTTTAATGTAAGGGGGGGAAAACTGCGGAGGCCATTTTGCTGTGGGTAATTTTAATGCTGCTGACCTTCAAATCTGTATAAATTCAAAGAGCGCATGGTGGAAATTGTATGGCTGGTATGCAAAAATCTGGGTGTAAATTCTGACCTTTGCCTGGGAAAATCTCATCAAAATGCAGGAGTTTCAGCTAAAGTAGAGAAGTGAACAGAGGCAACCAGTGTCATGAGTTTAATAGGGTTGGATCACTCTGTGAGTGATGGGAATGTTTATATGCAGAATACCTGAAGGACCAAGTAATAAGTTATAAAGCTCTCAGGAGTAATGCAGCAGTGTTGAAATAAAAACACCTTAAACCCTGATATGGTTAATAGGAGCAGTATTCTGGGAGTGTTCTCATTTTAAGTAAGGTAAGAGGAATGCTGGTCTGTCTGTGCTTTAATGAACAAAAGCTTTGTTTCACCGAGGATATTTGGAGCGAATAGTTTGGATGGAGAGGTGAAACTTGTCCCCCTCAGGCACTGATAAACACAAGATGGTGAGGGATCATATCACAGCCTGTGGGCTCCCCTGTTTGAAACATAGCTGCTGCTCTTATTGTCATTAACTTAGCACAGAGGTTTTGTTTTCTATTTAAAGGGTAAGTGATGTTACACAAACAGTTTCTGTCTTTGATGTCACGCCAGTTCTCTTTTTTTGTTAATGCACAATTACAGATTCATGATTTGTGCTTAGATGTGTCTGAACAAACATACATCCTTTTTAAACACGGCGAGCATCTTATGTCTTGCTATTTTTTTTTAGTGGCATGTTGAAAATGTCTGAAAATGGCTTCACTTAAATTAGTCTCCAGGGAATGGCTTTTCAGGGGTTGGGGCTGCTGCATTAAAAAAAAATTCTGTGCATTCTGCACATATTTTTCCTGCCTCTTCCTTTTTAAAAATGAACCTTATTGGTTTCATGAATAATGCATAAGGACGTTCAATTGCTGCAGCAATGAAAATTAGGCCTGTTTACGTGCAGTGGTTATGTACACAGAAGCTTCTTTTTTTCCTTGACCATTTTCTGAAGGTAGAGCAGAGCCTGAGTAGCTTTTCTGAAAATACAAATTTTCAGCAAAGCAAATCTCATTTCTCTGAGTGAAAAGGGGAGGGGTGAAACTCCCGCGGGTTTAATGAATCCATAAATCACAATAGTGCCAGGTTTGCTGCGCCTGCGTCAGTGTGCAGTGTAATTTTGATTTTCATCAAAAATTTAATCTGCCAGCCTACAAGGGTTTAGCAGCAGACCGGATGCCGCCCTGAATTTCTAATTTTAGGGGCCTGATCTTTCAGGATTTATTTTTGTATAATTCAAGTCTGCTTTTCAATATCTCTTGTTATTAAATTTTAATTCGTGGCATTAACATATAGATTGAAAAGGTTTTTATGGGGGTTTTGAGTGTATGCTGATGGAATTTTACTAGACGACACAGTTTCTTTTTCCAGAGCATCCCGTGTGTGTGCGTATGGGAGGTGAAGGGGGGTGGGTGGGGGGGGATTTATCCATTTCTCTGCATTATTGCTTTTTGAAATCATTGGTCATACACCATCTTGGAAGACATTTATTACAGAGGACAGGAAAATGTGCATTTGATTAAAGAAACAGGGGAAAGCAAAGTGTTTTAGTGTGAAACAGGTTTTTGGTCAACCCTTGCTCCTAGTCAGTGACTCTGCTCTGGATAATACAAACATGCAGTGAAAGCAGTGATTGAAGTGACCCCCTCCGTCCCCCCCATTTTAGCTGATTCCTATTTTTAATCCCTCCAGAGTGGAAACATTTTCGTGAGCCTTAAACAAATTTGTATTTTATATTTGGAATCTCCACTCCAGTCTACTTAACATGCAGAGCACAGGGCTTTTTTTGGCAATGCAAGGTACAATTCAAAGTAAGAAAATCTCTCTAAGTTAGGAGCACAAGATTATTATTTTTTGCTTTAACCAAGCACAGTGATTGATTTACTTCATTATTGTGCAGAGGCAGATACAGTACTGCCCAAATATAGGCCAATTATTTTAAGTACCTCGACTAAGCTCTGAATTCTGAACAGAGGTATGTCCTAGAGATGTTTTTTCTTGTATGCTTTAACCTCCTTATTCTGTAACCCTAGATGCATTTAGTACAGTGATATAATGTATTGTTATTAACATGCATGCATTGACATTTTAACACACAGCTGGGCCAAATCACAAAGAGAAAATTAGTTTAATAAATTGACATAAATCACCTTCTTACTTCAGTGCCTATTAGGGTGTACTAACTATAGATCCTTTATATGCAAATAGCATTTGTTTATTTAATTTAACTGTTTCCTGCTCTTCTGGTATTCATCTCTATTGGCCTTTTGTTTTAGTTGGTCCTTTATTTAAAGGCACATCAAGCAAACGTACATCTGGTTTGGATTTTCTTTCTGCGTGGTGCTGTAGGTTACAGTATATCAGAAGGCTCAGACTATGAAAGAACAGAAGGCCAGATGGCTAATTTTGCATTTTGACTTTAATTAGAGGAAAACAGGCCACAACAGGCATTTCATATATCCAGGGTATGCATTCAAAATGTTGCACAGGAAATATTACAGGGATTTAATTTGATTATAGCTGATAAAAGTCAGTTCATTTTGCCGTTATTTTATTCAATTACAGATGATAGAAGTCAGTTCATTTTTGTTTAAGAAGGTAATGAGATGCATTGCTTTGTTTCCTCCAACAGTAGGGGTTACTCCAATCAATTGGGATCAATATCAGCCAATATCCATTACAAAGGACTCTGAAAAAGTTGCTGATTAAAAAAAACAGTCATAAAAATAGGTGAAGCATAGTCACTCCATCATTGATTTCACTGCTCGATCCATCATGGCCACCCGACCTCCTGTCAGGGGCGGCTTGTGGTCCAATCAGAGACTTCAGGTGGCCTTGTTGACCACTGCGGGAGAGCGTTCATGTGGAACACCTACAGAATAGGCTCGTAGCGCTCTGGGGACCTTTATTAGCATGTATGAACACATTGTGCTAAGAGAGAACTTCCTGTTCTTTTTGTAAGCAAAAGTAGATTTTGTGAAGATAACACAGATGACAGAGAAGTGGTAAAAGTACAAAAGTTATCCGCAAAATAAGCAGGCTGTTAAAAGTACTTGTTCTGAAGGGAAAATGTCCCTTGTGACAAATGTATTATTACATGACATTTAAGGCCGCAACTAATAATTATTTTCATTGTCTATTAACCCGCGAGTTATTTTCTGGATTCATCGATGAATTGTTTGGTCTATAAAAGGTCAAAAAATGGGTAGAAATGTCGATCTGTGTTTCCGAATGCCCAAGATGACGTCCTCAAATGTCAAATTGTTTTGTCCACAAGCCAAAGTTATTCAGCATAGTGTCATTAAGTAGTAAAGAAACCAGAAAATATTCAGTAAAGACGCATGAATCAGACAATTTTGACTTTTTCCCCCCCTAAAAAAAACTACTCAAACCGATTAATCAAGAATCAAAATAGTTGCCATCAATTTAAAGCTACTACAAGGAGTTTTAACTGGTTATGAAACAGTCTCAGCTTAGTACTGATGCTTCCATTATCACCTACATAAGTTAATGAGACCATCTGCAAGAAGATTGGCTATTTATATTTATTCTTCGTGCCTGCCACCGGGTTGTATTGTCTCTGAAATCAGATGAAACGATCC
>JAJHUR010076599.1:0-41034 GCA_027495735.1 Lutjanus campechanus | reverse complement strand
TTGTCCAGACGTTTCCACCACTTTTTGGAGATGTTGGTAATGTCACTTGATGTCACCAGCATTCAATGTCCCTACTAAGACAGGGTCCTTGCCAGATCATTGCTGTACATTTTAAGTGTAATGCTGCATAATGTTGCTACATCATAAATTAATTAATTTCACGATCACAACATTGCAGGGACATACTGTGTTTGTAGGGATACCCTAACATTGTTACTGTAATGTTGCAGTAACGTTATCACAATGCCAAATAAAATGCCAAAGTCTCAATGTGTTTAGAGTGATGCCCTATAAATTGTCACATTTGGCGTTGCAAAAATATTACCTGTTACGTTGTAACATTTCAGCAACATGACTAATGGTAACATTGTTACTGTAATGTTGCAGTAGTGTTGTTACAACATTTAATGAAGGGTCATGGTCACAATGTTGCAGGGACAGTGTGTTTGTAGGGAATGCATGTCTGCAAAAGGTAGTAACTCACCTAAAACATTTCATTCGTGCTTCAAAACCAAGTTATTGTGTCAGTACTGGTCAAAATGTTCCGATATTTTTCCACCATAGCAGTCAACCCTGGAAATGTTTCTGGTATAATTCTCTGTTTTGTTAACACTGACTGCTTACTGTAGCCTACTATACAAGAATGTGAGTTTTGTCTAGCTGAATGCTGTTTCACGCCGAGTGTTTTAGATTCAGATTCCAACAGAAGGTTGATGTTTATGGTTTCTAAGTCCATACTATACAATACTATAATACACAGAAAAAAGGATGTATTCATTTGTATTTATGCACTAAAATGTATGTGTATAGCGATATGTTACATGTACTGTAAACAGAATATTCACCTTTGATCTTTCATGTAAAGTCATATGCAGTGAAAAAAGAAAAGTGAGTCTGGGCCGGACATTTTGAGGAGGAAGAAGAAGGAGGAGGAAGAGGGGGAAAAGGAAGACAAATGAGAAGAAATGAGGGTCTGTCAGCAGAGCTCCCTGGACCATAATTATATAAAACTTCTTCAATTAAAAGTACTTTGGAATAATTTGTCTCTAATACAAGTGTGAAACCATAGATGGCGTCACACAATGACTTACTGTAGGTCAGTGGTTCCCGACCCAGGTCTTGGGGGCACGCTGCTCTGCATGTTTTATGTTTCCCTCTTTCTGATCACCTCATCAGCAAGTCTCTCCAGAGCCCCGATAATGACCTATTCATTTGAATCAGGTGTATTGGAGAGGGGAAACAGATAAACTAGTGATTCCCAAAGTATGGGCTGTGGGCCTCTAGTGGGCCATGAAGGCCCTGACGGTGGGCCCTGAGAGGATATTAAAAATACATAAAACAAAAACAAACAAGGATCTGAATTTTTATGATTCTTGGACACTGCATGGAGTTCACTGGCACTTCCTGTCTCCACTAGGTGGCGCTACATAGCACTCACTAATTATATGTTATGTTCCAGTATATGTATAGTAAAAGTGTGGACCACACCATGAGAATCTCTCAATCTCCTTTCCTTTTCCTTCTGTACTCTGCGGTTCCTTCTGTTCGTATTTCCTTCTTTGGTTCCTTGTTTCCTTTTCTTGTTTCCCTCATTGTTTCCTTGTTTACTCCCTTATTTCCTTCCTTGTTTCATCCCTTGTGTCTTTCCTTCTTTGTTTCCTTCCTACCATGTTCCATCGTTTCCTTCCTTGTTTCCTTGTTTATTTCCTTGTTACCCTTCTTATTTCCCTGTTTCCTCCCTTGTGTCCTTCCTTCTTTGTTTCCTTCCATGTTCCATTGTTTCCTTTCTTGTTTCCTGGTTTACTTCCTTGTTCTGTGTAGCTTATAGAGTTTGATGATTTGAAAGTGGTCTTTTTAAGTAACGTGTTGTTGCTGAATGCAGTTAATGTATAAAACCTTCGTAGATTTTTTTTTATATCTGTGTTGAACCTCAGGAAGACTAGCTGACGGTGTTAGCTAATGGGGATCCTAATCAACTAACTAACTAATGTTGAAATGGTTATTTTGCAAACTGTACTTACGCTTTTGCACACATGTGCAAAACACATGTAGTTTACTTTAATGAATGAGACATTCAAATCTAAGCAAATGAGGAAAAGTATAGTAGTTTGAAAAGTAATTTTAATTTGAAAAGTACAATATTTAGCACACTTTAGGGATCTCACTTTAAACTGAGCACTGTTAGCTACTCATGGTTCTCCCACAGTTTGTTGGCCCCGTTCTCTCCACACGGTGGCAGCACAGACTGCTGAAAGCGTCGCTCTGCACTCAGGCCGATATGTTAAGTATCTGCCTTCACCACCTTGTGCCAATCCTCCCTCTGCTCCATCTGGCTTTTATGACCTGATGTGATTCATAGTGTGTTCAGTGAGCAAATTAATTCACAGATATCCAATTACAGCTCTCATATTCTCCCTGTCCTTTTGCAGTGGAGTCTTTTATTCTTATGTGCCATGTGGTAATGCCTGCACTTTTTTCATTCATCACCCATTTAGGAGAATATAGATTTCATATGCAGCGAGTGTCTTATTAAAATAGAAAATTAAACATGTGATTGATTATCTCTGTCTGTCCTCCATGTTCTTTTATTGCTTGTGTGTCTTGCGCATCATTAAATGAGAGTTACACATGTGTTGAGCAGTTAATTAAACAGCTTCAACGGAAATATGAATAAAAGGAAGAGTGGCTCTGTGCTCCTTGGATTACTTAGCAAATTAAAGGCTGGAGCATGCAACGCTTTAACATCTCATTATTACGCAGGGAGATGAGAGCAGAGGGAATCACCACCACATACAGCTGATGGGGCGCTTAAAAGGTGGATGTTTTTAGCCATCAGCCATTTATATGGCTTTTAACACAATAGCAGCCTTTAAAGCTCACAAAACCACTCTTCACCAGGGTTTTTAAGAGGCACTTGTGTGGAAAACAAGACAGTGAGGGATATATAGCGGCAGAAGGGATAGATAAATGATGGAAGGAGCCGAGAGGAGGGGATAAGCGGGATATACGGGGGTGGGGGAACAGAGGGAAGGGCGGCCACGGGTGCTCCCATGACTCCCATCACCCCATCCTTCACTGTGAGCCTGAGGATCAAATGCCAGACCAATCAATCGTCCAGCAAGCAGACATCTACAACACAGGCCGTGATGGCATTTACCTCCCCAGGGTGCATATCAATAAAATAAAAAAAGATATCATCCAAAATGGATTGTCCCCAAACAGCCTGCCCACCCACACCATCAGGCCAGCCCCCTCGCCATCATCATCATTTGTTCTTTGGCTCTTTGTTTGCTCTCTCTTCAATCCCTTGGTTTTTTTTTCCCGCCCCTCTGTCTGTTGCAGTTCTTTTATGCTTGATTGATGTGCAACAGACAAGGTTTGCAGGGTTTTGGAGAAACCACGCAGCCGCCGCTCACAGACTTTATGGTCTTTCTGACAATGTGGCACGAGGAAAAAAAGTCCAGCTGCAACGCTGACCAGCCACCCACAAACACCCACACATACACAGTGATGACGCTTTAATCTGACACTGAATTATCACAGAGCCTGACCTCGCTGACCTTTTCAGACCCATTAAACCGGTCATTTGCATGTTAACCACTGAGGCCTACCCCAGTCGCCCCTCCGATACCTCCCGCCGCGATGTGACGGGGGCACAATGGGACGTGCGCCGCCAGAATACCAAAGCCCCCCTTGTTCTGTGCTTTTGTTTGTCCAGGAGGATGAAGTGCAGAGGAGTATATCCAGTCAAGAGGTCAAACCATCAATACGCCTCATACAAACACACACGGCTGCCACATACACTCGCCTCAAGGGCAAAAAGACAACTAGAGATTAACACGGGCTGTATTTGTTCTGTCTGCCCATCTGGTGGGGCTGAAAGCTGTCAGGCTGAACACCTGTGGCAAACACCCTCCATCTTCCACTGGTCAGCAGGGTTTGGAGGGTAACTTTAAAAATGTACTTTGATACAATGTACTTTGATACAATTACTAATCACCTGTTAACAATGTCAGTAAGTATCACAGTGTTAAAGTAATGTAACTTGATTACTTTTTGTTACTTTTGGATCAGCTCAGTACCAAATATGTTGAAATTGTGCAGCCTAATATAATGTTTTATGATCATGACTGCATTCATTAATTGTTTGTCCAGCTAGTCCTTCCTTTGCTATGTGCAAAATGAACATTTAGATTAATAGTGGTAATTATGCACATTTAAATGTACTTTGTTAAAGGTGAAATCTGTAATGTATTTACCGCAATTCATCATAAAATGACCATGATAAATCATCAGAGATTAAAGAAACATGCTAGTGAAGTGAAATACTTGCTTCTCTGGAAAAAAAAAAAAACAGCCGTGGTGTCCTTTGAAATTTGTATTCTGAGCACCAATAACTGTTATGGTTTACCCGTTTCTCGTTAATTAGAGTTCAAATGAATGCTGAATGTTGGCCAGATGATTAAGTATCTGTTTATGAGTCACAAGAAATCATCAATAATCTTTTAGAAGGAGTAGATGTTTGTAACAGTTAAATTGAGCAATATGGTAATGGAGTCTGGCAGTCAGTAAGACAGGGAGCCACTAAACTCCAACTCCAGAGTGTGTATTTTCAGAGCAGTGAGCTTTTGTTTTCAGGATACCAGGCTTAGCGTTACATTGATTGACAACTGACAGTTATAAACAGGTGGTCAGCTTACAGTTTAGGATTTGTAGTTGCTTGTTATTGTCAGTTTATAGTGTTGCACTATTGTTCCTGTAGCCTGCCCGAGCTTGCTATCTGGACTGCTGTACTCATTTTTTAATGTGCAATTTCAACATATCGCTCCTTTACTTTATGCTGTTTACAGTTCACACCCAAACTTAAAGTAAACTCCTGATCACCAGCATCACCACCTTCAGACCCAAAAAATTTCAGTAATAGCAGTAGTAGCATTGACAGGTTAGCTAACTGGATTTCTGTGTAGCTAATGTTAGCAGTTGGTTGTACCAGTAAATGTTTCTTGAAATCAGAAGTTGAGTTATTGACAGTATTTTCACAGCTGAAGGCAGAACGTCACTGTACTGTGATGCTTTTCCTCTTTTCTGATTTAAAGACAAAGTACTGGCAGAATTTCTACCCAAAGAACTGTTCCTTCAAAACATAATGAACTGGCAACTGTCAGATTAGCTGGTTTCACTGAGACCAGAGTGGTGCCGTGAGGCTCGTGCAGTGTGCGCACTGTGCATGGTAGTATATCATTATTTATTCAACATGTATTTCAAAATCATAATCATGCTAATAAGCCCCACTTTTACCAAATGTAACTGTAATCTGATTACATCTTTCTACTGACTTTTACTGTAATGGAATACATGTACCTTTTTTTGTATCCTATGCCGTTAATGTAATCTAACCTGCTGGTCAGTATGTGGAGAATGGGAACTCTGCTTCTGGAAGCAAATGCTGTATCATTTAATCATGGCCGAGCTTTCTCCCTCCAGCGTTTCCACTCCCATTACTCTCTCTGTCGCTGTAAGTAAACAGAACAATCAGAGGAGCGGCTGCCCTCGCTCTTGTGGAAAAAGAAATGTTCCACATGAGATGATTCACCCAGCTATAACCCGCGCATCAATAATATTCACACTCCTCACCAAACTTGAGCTTAGACTGAAAAACTGGGCTCAGTTTGCTGTACTGACCCCGCAACATTTAATAAGAATCGCAATAAAGTATAAATCATAAGGTATTGTGATATGAGCTGTTCAGTGTTCAATTTAAGATCCCACCAAGCCACTGGCTGTGTCTTTGCTTGTTCCTCTGTGTCTCTGTCTAAGCATCTCCCATGAATACAGCATAAATATTTTGGCAGGTGGTGTTTGGAGGATATTAGAGCACGAGCACTGAGCGCTCAGGGATATCGATTTTGCTTTAGCAGCCAAGAACCACGGCTCTACTGGCATTGATACGTCGAGGGGAGGACATTGACCGAGGAGGAATGACCTTGAGCTGGGAAGCAATCTTGAGAAATAAAGCACTGGGAAGGAAATGCAAGGAAACAAAACTCTGGAGATGTCAGAGTGCAGGGGTGACAATATCAGGTCTACAGGAAGACCATGAGGGGAACAACACAGATCAAGAATTTGGAGTATTTGATGTTTAAAGCAATCTCTTTTCCTTACGATTATTATTGACTTAGGTCAGTATTCCATTTGGGGAAGACACCTAAATATAAGGTCTGGCTGGAATTATTGTAAAGATGCACCAAAATGTTTATGTGTATCTGTGTAGAGAAGGGTAAAATGGGTATCCTTAAGCTGATATTATACTTTCTGCAAGGTCCACGAGATGTCAATTTTGCCATCAGAGGGTGTAACCGCACATAAGCTCTGTGCAGACATCCGTGTACCCTAATTTGTTGTGACCACACCACTATGCCAAGGGTTATTTTTTTTCCCAAGACTGTTCTGTCTAGTCCTGACCTAATGCACTGTGATTGGCTAGTACTTGATGACTTTGATGACACATCTTGCCAGAAAGCATTTGTAATGATGTGAAAGGGTCTAGTTTAACCCAAGTCATGATCTTTTCCTAAACCTACCCAAGTAGTTTTTGTGCCTAAATGTAACCAAACTGCGACTAGAAATGGAAAAGACATACATATACACGTTTCCACCACTTTTTTTGGGGGTATTGTGATGTTTTACCAACATTGCAGCAATGTCATTATGTACAGAAAACATCATGCAGAGGAAGTTGAACAGATGTTGCAAAAATATCACCAATACCTGTACCTGCTTCATAACGATTCAACAATGTAGCAGGAACGTAACTAATGGTAATGTTGTAACTGTAATATTGCAGTGACTTTGCAACATCACAAATGATACGTCACAATCGTGACATTGCAGGGACATGTTTGTAGAGATGTCAGCCAAGTCTAAAATACGCTGACAGTAACATTTACTGTAGCTTCACACAGCCCCCGACTCCTGGGTTTACTTGATCCATTCATCGACACAGCCAAGTAGTAATAGCCAATCACAGAACAATAGGGTGGGACCAGGCAGAACAAAATCGTCACCCTAATAAAATAATGGCCTAAGTCTTTTTTTCAAGTTTTCGGGAAAACACAAAAAACTTTATTGCCTAAGTCATAAAATGTATCCAATCAAGAAATGTATAATATGTGTTAATGTATATAAAATGGCCTAAGTCAGCCTCTTGACTTAGGCCATTGACTTACAGGGCATAAAGAGTATGATCCTTTCAACTAAGGATCAAGGGGATTTTACCAGAGGTGGCCAGCATCATCAGGAGATGATTTAGGCCAAAAACTCATTTTCGTCAAAAAATGACTTAGGCCATTATTTTATTAGGGTGACGACATAATACATGTGCCGATCATGTAGATGCCAATCTAAAGCATGTTTGTGGAACGCATCCTCCAAGCAAACTATAGAATCCTACTTGCCTACTTTCTTTCGACAAGAAAAGAAAGTAGTTCTGCTAGATTCTAAAGTAGTTCCGGTTGATTCTACCGCACAAAGACAGTAATTCCTACATGAAACTGCTCACAATAAGGTAGTAATTCCTACATGATACTGCTCACAATAAGGTCAGTGGATGATCTTGACTAACTGGGTTATGATCACACTGGTTTTGAATTTTTCAAATGCCCTGCAAGCCACGTGTCATTTATTTCCATACTGGAGACAAGGCAGACATCTCTCTGGTCAATATGTCCAAAACCCTGCAACTCCCACCAAAATAAAATCTAGATGATAATTAGCACTACAGGCCAGAGGTAAAAAAAAAACACTTTTTGATTTTGGAATGAACTGTCCCTTTAAGGGTGAGACAGTTCAATAAAAGCTACTTCTTAAAAGAACTTCTTTCCTTGAATAATTGCTGTCTTGCAGTTGACCCCATGTTTAGCTTCCCGGAGCATTTTAGATAATCTTCTTATTTCAGAGAGTTTGTTGACTTTTCAGCCTATCACAGGTCAAGGGGAGATGAAGTCTGCCTTCACATGCTTCAACAATAAATAACACTTGAAACAACAAGCGCAAACTTGACCTTCCTCTGAATGGGTCATCAGAAAATGCATCCGAGACCAATTAAAAACCACGGGGACACCATTCCCTCTCTGCTGCTGTATAAACCACAGTAAACCACATGCTGGAGAGTGTGGCATCACCTCTGAATCTCCAAAACCTTGAACTTGTTTATTCATCTGATGCATTCATCCATGTGGAAATGAGGTGTGAAAGCACAGTGGTACTCCTACATACTGTACCAACCCTCGGCTGGTTATCGGCACACCGCTGTATGGTACAACTGTGTGAGGTAACCTCTAGAGTCATGTTTCAGGATTTAGACTGCTCCCCACCTCAACGAGACCATTACCTCTGCCAGCACCTCACTTGCTCTGCTCTCTATCACTTTTCTTTTTCTGTCTCACACACATACTCACACACACACACACCTCCATGTTTCACTATTTTCATCAGGACCCGTCAATGACATAATGCATTCCCTAGGCCCTTACTCTGAACCTACTCATCACAAGAAAGTGCCTAACCCAAACCTAACTATGAACTCTTAAAAACAAGAATTCCAAATAAGTTCTTCTTGAAGGTCTGAAGTTCTACCCTAAACCACATGCTTTTTAAGAACCTTTTTTTGAAGAACAGGTTCATCAAGGGATTTTTTTGTAAGACTAAGGTTTACATTAAGAGCCATTTTTGATGAAAGAATTCTTCAAGGGTGGTTAAAATCCTTGAAGAACTTTTTGTCAAGCATTCTTTGTACCATAATATAAAAGGTTCCCTTTGTGGGTTCTAGAAGAAACCTTTGGAATATAAATGGGATTTTAGTTGAACCCGCTAGTGGGCGCTAGATAAAACCCTTGGAATATGAAAGTTTTCTTGGTCGAAGCCCCTTGGTAGGTTCTAGATAAAACCTTTGGAAAATAAAGTGACATCTACATACGTCTTCATAAAATCCTTGGAATATAAAAGGGTTCTTGGTAGATATTACCCTTGGAATATAAGGAACCCCCAGGTGTGCGCCCTCCACAGAATCTCTCACTCAGGGTACGGGGTGAAACCTTTCACAGATGGTTCTAGGCATAACCCTTTATGTTGGGTACTAGGTAGAACCTTCTGAAAGAGCTCCAAGTGGAACCTTTATAGCTCCTTTTTTTTCCATAACTAACTGTAGCACTAAAACCTAACCCTAGCCCCTTACCCAAACCCTACCTACCACAACTAAGAGTCCTATCCTAACCATTAGCCTAACCCTAAACTAAACCTAATTTTAGCCCTAACACTAAAGTCGAGTTTTAACCCTCAAACAGCCCTTTAAACTTGTTGGGTCCAGCATTTGGATTCCCACAAAGCTGCTGCCACAACTACAGTGAGCTACCATTTCTGGAGTATAGTTAACCAAGCACGCTCAGACACACACACTACTCCACCCTCCTTTTTGTATCTCTGTCTTTCTGTCTTTCATTCCACAGAGATGATTTATTTTGTTTCTCCCCTCTCCTCCTCCAGTCCTTAGCCGCCCTCGGGGTCAGCGCCGAGCTCCATCACTCTGTCTGGATTCTTAATCCCCACACTGGAGACGCCCGTGCCAATACAGGAGAATAACAGATTAAAAAACGCAGCCCGAGCCCCGAGTATCTCCCCTTTTTCTCCCGCTGTCTCTGCCTCCCTCCGTTCTCACAACAGATAAGTGGAAAAATAAACTTGGGGAAGCTAAGCCGGAGTTGAGAGGCGAGCCATTGAACCAGGGATGACAGAGAAGCTTCCAGCACGGTGGTTAATGAAGGTGATGCAGCAAAGCAAGGCCCTCTGCGGAGGCTCTCTGAGTTATAACACTGGAGCCTTGGGAGGTGACACGACCGCAGGCGGGAAGGTTTCCACTTGGCTGCAATTGTCTAAGGAAGATACATGGTTGACCCCAGACAAAAATATAAGTAGCTGAACATAAAAATAATGAAACCCGGGGCTCCATTTTCACATAACCAAAAATAATGGCTCTTTCACCTATAGGAGGTCATTGTCAGCTTTGGCTCCGAAGTGAATGGAGGGAGGGTGAGGTATTGTGGTTAATGGAGACAGAAAATCCAAGATCTTATTATAACAAATCTAAAAATAAGAACGACAGAAAAAAAAACCCCCAAAAAACTGGCAAAATAGCAAGAGAATTTGTCGACTCTGGAGGTCACATTCACAAAGCCTCCCAGAACAGCATGCCTAACCAGCGATCCGAGACCAGTTCTGCTATGAACCCATGCTGGTATTTGCATGACTACAACCCGACCGGCGACCTTAAACCAGAATCTTTAACAAAGCGGCCGCAGTCCTTTCACTGTGATAGGAGATTCCTGTCCCTGTTGTGTGAGAGATGGGCAGGAGGGGGAGGGCGGGGTAGGAGGGTGGACGAGGGGAGGAGGTGGGGCTGCTACAAGAGAGATAATGGCTGTGTCAGTTTCACACTGCTCTCCTCATAAAAGCTGAGCCAGGAGGAAGCTGTGAGGGAGGGGGGACGCGAGTGCACGTGTGGACTCGTGCGTGTGTCCAGGCATGTCTGCAAATGCTCAAGTGCAAGTTAGCTTCAGCTCAAACTGTTGCCAGTGTACAGTTTTTGTCTATATGTGTAATGACCTTGACAGTCTGAACTTAAGTGCATCATTTTCTTTACTTTTAAGTATATATTTTGGGCTTATTCATGCCTTTATTCACGTGAAGACGAGAAAGAGGGAAGAGAGAGGTGATGACATGTGGCAAAGGGCCACAGGTTGGAATCAAACCAGCCTCAGCTCATGGGGCGTATGCTTCTCCAACTGAGCTACAGGGACGTCAATCCTTTCCTTTTCTATCCCAAAGACTCTAATAGGTTTACTGTCACTTGGATTTTAACAATTGAATATCTTTTGAAAAGATGGAGAGGAGATAACATTAGCATTGTTAGCCATGAATGAAAAAAAAAATTGAGTGGGATCTAATTTAAAGAACAGGCTCACATATTTCTGTCTTCAAATAACTGTCATATGTCCATGCTTTTGGAAAAATAATCACTTGATTTGGCTGATACAGACTGCTGAAGCCTCTTAGAGTGCTGCAAAGTCCGCAAACCTGCAAATAAGTCAGCATATTAGCATCTCCGAGGTTCATCCAAAATTAACGTAGGTAATCTTTGTTCATCCTGCTGATTGTTGCGCACTGAACAGAGTTAAATGATTCGACATATCTGGTCAAAATTCACCTTGGGAGTTGAGATCACCTTTTCCTACCAAGTTTTTATGCACACAAGCTTGTACCTCTGATTTTTTACACTGAACCAGATGTTTTTTGAAGAATTTCTTCATCTTTTGGTCTGCTGGTTTTTAGTCTAATTCAAGCATGATATTTTCGTTCTGATCCAAGCCGTAGAAATGTTCCAAATGTGAGTCATGCAACGTTGTCTTTGACAGACCTATTCAACCAGCGGCCATATACGACCCTTTTGAATTTTTCTATGGCCCGCAACAGGCTGCCTGCAAATCAGGCTGGCATGTGTGTGATATGATGAATAAAACTAAGGTACATATGAGCTATTTTGACATCTGAACTATAGACTATATGATCTGAACCAATATGGTATTGGTTACGTCTTTTCAAAGCACATATGTGCTGTGGATTACACTCGCTTTGCACCTACCGTTCGCTTAGTCAAGCCTCACGTTGCACTTGGGGCTGGCAGGCCACAGAGAAACTCACATTAGCTAAGCCAGCAACAAGGTTCAAAATGTCTCTCTCAACACTTAAGAGACGTAAAGTTGATTTTGAAAATCACCAAATCCAGAGCGAATCAAGTATTAATTTACTTTGCCGGCAGCAAAACGTGCAACAAATGCATTGCTTTGATGAAAGAATGTGAAGTGGCACTACAAGTCAAACTAGTTTTCTGCCAGTTTTCCTGAATACATATATTAATGTTAGAATGTAAGAGCTAGTTGTAACCCTTAATTTACAAAGTATTCTGTGTGGTGCACAAACCCCCATTGATTTTCCTTTTTGGACAACTTGCTATTGAAGTTGAATAGCCCTGGTCTATGGTAATTCTGTAATCAATCTGGAAATTGTTCCTCTCACTTTGCAAATCTATGTGGTTATAATGTTACCAAAGAAAAGGCACTGTTCATTTTTATTTTTGAACAAATAACTGTAATCAAACACTGACAGTGAAAACACAAGAAAGTCTGATGTTTTCAGGAGGGCATTACAGAATTTATGAAATGGTTTCATGGACTGACAAAAATGTTTACTTGCTTTCATCACCTGCATGTAACTTAAAATTTTCCCTTATACCCTTGTATGTATTTAGCTAATTTTGCATACTATGTCGTTAACACCTAACAGATTACAATAAACAATATTTAGCTAGTTTTTGTTACCTGACCAACAGTATTACATTAAAGGTTCAGTGTGTAGGGTCCTCTTCCATGGCGGCCACCATGTTCCACCACCATGTTTCTACAGTAGCCCAGAAAGTACAAACACCGGCCCAGGATACGACCCTTCACATTTTTCACCAGTTTCACAGCCATAGTCTTCCAGTTCTATAAGGCAAAGACAATGGTTAGAGGTATTGAGGCTAAAATTAGACTTTACTGCTTCTGTTTATCCTGCGTTTGCATTTCTAGTACAGAACTTCTGGGAAAAAATGACACTAAAACATTCATGGTATGTTGGCTTTATATAGAGAAGTATGTATTTGTCATATGCCATGACAAATACAATACATATTGTACATGCACAGTTGATCATCTTTTAAAGGTGTCCCACATAGCTGTTCCATGTTATGAGGCAAAAAAAAGCACTTCTCTGAGATTTTCCAGTTTAAAAACAAGTAACATAAGTATTGGTATTATGCTTCAAAAAAGAAAGAAAATAAAGAAAATGTTTCTGTCTGTGAGTGCTTGTGCTTCCAGGCTCATTGTTCACTCCTCCACACCTCTGTGACTCTTTGAGAAGACAGTTGGATGCAGGGTGGGGCGAGGAGGGGTGCAGTGTCCTTGAAATCACCATTACTCTTCATCCTCCTCCCTCTGTGTCTCACTCCCTCTGTTCCCTCTGGCCCTAAAGAAAGTCTCCGGGCCCTGACAACGGGACATCCCTCTCCCATGGCTTCACTGCGGCCAGCGTACACGCTGTTGGCTCATTGTGACTCGCTGGACTCTGACAGCACAGCCTGCACTCACATTGTGTTTACTGGATGTGGCTGCATGTGGCACTTCACCCCCTGCCAGTCGCCTGGGCCCCTGAACTCCGTCTGTGTGGTGCCGATGGGAGGCAGGGGGCCCTGGCTGGACGATGAGGTCATCTTTGTGGGGATGATGAGGAGGCAGAGTGGCGGTACAGGGGGAGGATGAAGGCCAAACTGAGTGGCTAAAAGACATTGTCTGTGTTTGGACACTGAGTAAAAAGCAGAAAGCAAAGTCTATCAGCAGGAGCAAAGAGGATTAGAGGAGAGGTGTGTTCAGAGAGGGAGAGGTGAGAGAAGGTAAAGACAGAAAATAAAGCCTTATTCAGGCTCCAGGGGGAAGTATCGCCCTATTCTTCTGTAACTAAATTCATTGTTCCAGATGGCATTTGAGCCATCTTAAGTACAGGATATGGTTCTGTAACAGACATCAATATTCCATGACAATCTCATCCTTTTAATTCATCGTGCCATCATTATTACATTAGCGAAATGTCAAACTATTCTTTTTTTTTTCTCTGAAGTACATTATACATATTAAAAAAAACAGTTGCTGAAAATGTGAGACGTAGTACAGAATTGTGGAGTTACATTGTTAAACTGTTCACAATTTCTGTGTTCAGGATTTTTTTTTAAAATGTGGCTCTGTATCGCACAAGAGCCACGGTTTCCCGCCACTAAAGCCCAGCAGTTACAGCTCACCTCGGTTCCAACAACCCGATGCTGAAGAAAAAAAAAAACAAGTTGACAGTTCACCGTCCTCTGGCTCTGTGTCTGTCCAGTAACTCCAGTAAAACTTGTGCTGACAATTTAATTCTTTTTCCTGTCTTGCTCAAAAGGAAGAGCATGGGCAAAACATTTAAAGGGATGGTTCACCCCAAAATCTAAAAAACATATATTTTTCCTCTACCTGTAGTGCTGTTCATCCATTTAGATACTTCTGGTGAGAGTTGCAGAGTTGTGGAGATATCGGCTGGAGAGACGTCTGCCTTCTCTCCAGTATACTGGGTCTAAATGGCACTCTGCTTGTGGTGCTCAAAGCAGCAAAAAAAAAATACATTTTAAAAGCTCAAAACCAGTGTCTCTTTCAAGAAATCATGACCCGGTTACCCAAGATAATTCACACATTTTGTTGTTAACAGTTTCATGTAGGAATTACTGTCTTTCTAGCAGAAAAGACAGTAGTTCCCGTAGATTCTACTGCAGGTCAAGAAGGTAGACATCTCTAAAACTCTGCAACTCACACCATAAAATATGCATTTTTGATTTTGGGGTCAACTTTCACTTAGTTAATAGTACTCACTGTAACCAAGGCGTCAGTAATGTTAACATATTGCAATTGGAGGTGCAAATTACTATATTATCAAAATAATTGAACTGGCTTAATGAGTAAATTTCATGTAATTTGTAATCATAGAGTACATGTAGCACTTAAAATGTGCCAACTGATAACCTAATTTTTTTGAGTGCTGCTAACTTATTTGCTTGTATAGTATACATTTAGGAAGTGGAGTCGTAAACTGGATGAGAAGGAAGTCACTCTCCCATCAAGTGAAACATTTTCAACTCATATGGCCACGTCTTTGCCTTAATTCACGCAGCTCATGGCCAATTTGAGTCTACTCATGTCTTTCTATTGACTCTGTGAGCAATTGTGCCCCTTCTAAAATTGCTTTCAGTCTGAACATGCCTTATCAGAAAATGCAGCTTTGCACAAAAACTTTTAAAAAATACAGCTTTTCTCCGAATGTGTCACATCTGCTTCCCTGTGCCTCCCTTCAGCTAAATGCCCAGTTCTCCACACCTGTTCATTGTAATTACCTACCTGTCCACCAGATGCCCTCGGACTTTCCTTTTATTCCACATCCTGCCGCTCCCATCTGCCCTCCAATTGCTCCATTCCCCTCCAGCAGCACTAAACAGGCTATTAAGGATGAAGCTAAACTAAATCAGGGGATACATTTTGACCTGGTGCTGCCGCTGGAAGAGCCGTCAGGGGAGAATCAAAGTATTACAGTTCATTCTGTGAGGACACATGAGTGCCTGGACCTGATTTCATGGAAATCAATTCAAAAGTTATGAAGACTTTCACTCACTGCTGCTGGCACTAAACATCAATTCACCCACACAAACGGACTGGACTGTGAAAATTACTTTATGTTTACTTGACAAAAAAACACTCATCCCCTGTGAGACTGACATTTTATAATGTTAATTCTAATAAGTTCATTTCACTTCAGCTTCAAAACCTAGTAATCTTGAATGAGTTTAAAGCTCTGAAAACTCTGGAGTCTGGGTTGTCTGTGTGCGAGTGTTTTATATGAGCAAGTTTCAATTGTTGTCAATCTGTTTGTTTGTCTGTCAATTACTTTTACTGTAACTATGTTGCTGCCATCTTGGCCAGGTCACCCTTCATCATTGATCATTGAGATCATTGATCTCAATGGGACTAACCTGGTTAAATAAAGGCCCTAACCCTAAAATTACTGAAATGCATAAAGCTGAACAGCTAATCAACAGCACATACATTGTGCTTTTCGCATATATATTTCATAGCTGAATAAACAGAAAAAAGTTGAGTGTTTTTTTTATGCTCAAATTAGAGATAGGAGTAAGTCACGTGCAAGTCACTATCCTTCAAGTCCCAAGTTACTGTGGTGAGAATCAAGTTTTATTTTCAACATTACAAATTGTAGCCTGCTTATACCCTGTAAATATGATCATATTTGACATTTTGTAGCATTAATAACAAGCCTCCTGAATGAACAATGGAGAGTTGGGTCATCAGAGTTGCAACGTACGCAAGATTCATCATGACGACTTGGTACTGCTAGTTACTTACAAACCAAAGAAGCGAATAAATTAGCTGAAAGACACATTCACATGATTTTTCCTTGTGGGTTTTGTCATAACGGATGAAACAAAATGTAATTTCTCTTAATTAAAATAAAAAAAATAATAATAAAATGCACTTTTGAGTCATCTACGTGAAGTCTCAAGTCATGAATATCAAGTCAACTTGAGTCTCAAAATCAGAATCTGTTTTATTGCCAAGTAGGATTTACAGACAAGGAATTTGCTGTGGCATGTTGGTGCAAAACAACACACATAGTACTAAAAATATAAATAATGATTGAGGCAAAACAGCGTAAATAGAAAAATAGAGAACAGACAATCACACAAAAACAAAAATATAAAAACAGCAGAAACAATATTATCAAACAGAGAAAGACATTTCAGTCTGGACTAAAGTCATGGACAACCACCATCATACATCATTGACATTCTTCTTGGACAGCTACAAAGAGGACAGAACAGACAAACAAACAATGAAGAGAGATATGAGACGGGAAAAATAAAACACGTCCTGGGCCCGGTTCATAATGAGGTTATAACCTCACAAGGCCGCACCACAGACAGCCCACAGAGAGACAACCTCTGCGGCGCTCTCACCCTTACATCTCTTTTTATATACTACACACAGTGTTTGTGTTTGCTACTCTCCTCTGAGCGTGGAATTTGCCGCCTGCGAGTCTTTCTCTTCCAAGCGACGACACGCTGCCCACTGTCTTGTTAGAGCGGTGATTGATTGAGCGGGTCTGGCAGTCCTGAGCCCCCTGCTCGGTTCATTTGTTATACATTTATAGTTCATAATCCATCTGCTCTCACCTCTTCACATTCCGTGCCATTTTTCATCCTCCTTTTGTATCAGGGGGGTGATTTTTCTACACGGCCGTGATAGATTGTTTGGTGTCTGCTGTCTATAATTGGCCCAGATAGTGGGAAGATTCACATGTGTTTATCATTAGAGCCTGAGGCGGCTGTGTGGAGATCTCTTCATCATCACTCACAATGGATGTCTAAACTTCAATAATTGAACTGAATTGATTCATTAAGTCATTCTTGAAGCTGTTTGAGGGTGGAGGAATGCCCTGTAATGGTAGCTTTCATTAAATGTCTCACATGATGGCAAACGAGGTCTGATAAGGCAACTTTCCTCTATGGTTTTGATTTTTATCCTTCCTGCGTGCGACCAGCAGGTGACAGTAGAGGACCATGCATGAACGAGCTGGGGGCTGAGTCATTCAGAGTTTACCATCTGTTGCTCTGCAAGAGTTCCCAGGAGATGCCAGACACGGGAGGTAGACCTAATGCTTGTTACTCAGCCTCATCCCAGTTTTTATTATTATTTTTTTTCCTACTATTTATCTCCACAGTTCTCAGCTCTGTTTTTCCTGGTCACGTTTTAAATTACACTTTGAATTCCAGAGCCCGAGGCGGGCTGAGGTTTAAGCGCCTCTCCAACCTTTAGGTCAAGAGAAAAGTGGAATAAAAATAAAATCCACTTGGAAAAAAAAAAGAACCCTTCATCGCGCATAATTGATTTTAATGATAGCTTAGTATTATTTCTGAAAAGAAAAACCCAAATCGACAGCTGCGCTCGAGCCAATGCAAAACCAGCCCACCTGCCAATGAGTTGTTTTTGAGAAGCTGTTGCAGCAAAAGCAGCTTCTCACCTGAAAAACAACATTTTGAAAAAAAAAAACAAAAAACATGCTGATTCTGTGAGCTGACAGCAGCACAAACTACAGGACAAGGTCAAACAACGCTGTTAATGTCTTTCAAATACAGGGGCCACAAGAATTTTCTGACCTCAATTTGTGCTCGCCTGCCAAAAACAGTTGTAACGATCTGGGATTAATGTTGACCTATTTCCTGAAGAGGGATTTTTCAGATCTGTCCGCAGAGCTACAGTTGTACTTCACCTACACTTAACCCACAAGAGATAAAAACCCAAGGGCAAGTTTCTGATTTGAAAAAAAAAAAAGAATTAGTTCCCATCAAAAAATAATTATTAGATATCCTATGAAGGCTTGAATGTTGCAGTAATATCCTGGCTCATTTTTTGTTACAAGGTTGTAGAAATGAGTCAAGACAGCTTTGGTTAATTGAATTAAAATTTTCACTGATAAAAATATAAATGTCACTCAGAACTATTAGAAAGCAGGATTTGTTCAGAAATGCACCACATAGATGATTTATTGTCGTGTTTCATTCCCAGGTTATCACATACTGACATTTTGGGATGGTAAAGCATCCCGAGCACAGCATAATAATGAGAAATACAGGCAGAGGGGCAGGGTCTCTGCAGATACAGCCATCACCACACACTTCTAGTGGGTCAAAAGTGTAAATTGTTTTCTGAGGCTATATATATTTTTTTTTTTATGCCTTTAACCCAAATGTACAGGCGAAAGTGTTTCGACAGAAAGGGTTTATGAGGAGATTCTTCTGTTACAAGAAGAATGAACATTAAATTCTGACTATGTTTCTTTGTATCATATCAACTACTGAAAGTACTAAAGTACTGGAAATTAACACAAATTCAACATAACATTTAAAGAGAAACTTTATAATAACTATCATTAATAAATGGTAAATTGATAGTTAATTAAAATTCAATATTGGCTCCACTGTCAAGTTAGCAAGAATAAATCATGCTCATGCTTTGGGTTAAAGGAGCAATTTAACGGTTACACATCCTATATGGAGTACAACAGTCCAAATAGCAAGTTGGGGTAATAGGTGATATATTAAACAGGTTGAAATCCTCCTTAACATAGCAGCTATGGTTTAAGTGAGTTGTTTCCCTCCTGCCCCCTCCTCCCCAGAATTGAGGAAGCTCAGGCAGGCTGCAGGAACACTGCAGGAGTGCAAGACGAGCACATTATAATTTGACAATAACAAGTGACAAGAGCCCTACACTATAAGTTGATCAGTTGTTTATAACTGTCAGTTGTCTGTAATGTAAAGTTATGCCTGTTTTACGGGAAACAAAAGCCAACAACGCCTCCTAAAAGGTTATTCATGATTTCTTATGACTCATAAGCAGACACCTACTCATTCGGTGAACATGCAGCAAGAACTCTGATGAACTCTGATTAAGGCAATGATTTATTGAAGTAAATATATACAGATGCCTTTAAAATATATATGTTATATGTTTTCATATGTAATGTAAAATATGTAAGTGCTTAAGGTTCTAACCATAAGCTGCAACTTTGTAATCGCCATCCAAATAGTGTTTGAAGACAATTTACAAAAGACTTGCAAATATCTGGTCCATCTCATTTACACATTTGGTAATCATTAACAAATAAAAATAGTAATAATAATAATTTAATTTAAACTAATGTTATAGCATTACTAATAATTAGTAAACATAATTAATTAGCATTTAGTTGTTTGTTAACACTGAAATAATAGTGTAATTAACTATCAATTAACCATTTATTAATGACGGTTATTATAAAGAGTTACAAAGATAGGAGTTGTATCAGTTGTATGATAATAGTTTAGTCCTAAATATTCTGCATGTCATGTCACATGTCAGCTGTACAGTAGTTGTAAACAGGCAAGCTTCTAGCCAGTCTGTAAGCTGCAGTGGAGAATATTACAAGCGCATATTCTGATGACGATCAAACAAAGGTGCTCCAAAAATAACTGTGTAATAGTGAGAGCTCAGTATCAGGCAAGATCCCATCCTCAACCCCCTCAGTGGGTGTTGTAATCTATACGGATGACTGACCTCTGTATGTGTGTGTGTGTGTGTGTGTGTGTGTGTGTGTGTGTGTGTGTGTGAGACAGACAGACAGCGATCGAGGGAGAGAATCCTCAGACAGAGTGAGGGAGGTGCATAATGAGAAAGTAGGAGCTGGTGCGCCGCGCCGCTGAGTGCACACTTTGGTGCTGCCGAGGCCCACGGTGCTTCACTCCCCCTCTTTGTCCTCATCGCTCCAGAGGACAGCGGTGCTCCGGGAGGTGCTGAGGATCCTTTTGGCCGTGTACACGACCAGCCATGTTGGAATAAATCTGTCCTGTAGCTATAAGCATTATCTCCTGAGTCCTGTGCTGGTGTACTGAGCTACAGCTCAGGCGGGGACGGTGCCATGCAGACAGGAGAGAGGAAGCTGGAAGGTAAAGGGGAAGGGCGGAAGGTAAACTGATGGAGGACTGAGTTATAGTAAAGGAATAGTTCAATATTTTGCGTACTTGCCTTTCTTCCAAAAGTAAGTGAGAGAATCTGAGCTAATTGTATGTCTGTGGGTTAAGTTCAGAGCTGGTGGCAGGGCGTGTGTAACATTCCCATGAAGTCAAAATCAATGTTTAAGTCTTTTTATCACATTTTATCACACATCACATATCACATTGCACAATACGTCACCTATACGGCATTATCTGGCTCAGCAATGACAAAAAAGTTTGTTCATTTGTTATTCTGAGTTATTCTTAGTTCTTAGTTTATCATTTCCTGGAAAACAATTGAAAAAATGTTGATGACTCATCCTGCACTCGGGTCCATACACTAAATTTATGCCCTAGCAGAGTGTCTCTGGGGGCTGGCCTCACTGTACAAAAAAATGTACAACTTTATTGACCAGTTTGGGTGATAATGGATCATATTTTATGGAGAAAATATTCCGTGTTTTCCCTCTGATGTTCTCCTGCTGCTCAGCTTCAACTCTCTGTCATTTAATTATAGAGTTCCCTAATGGATGGATAGCTTTAGCTCACTTGTTGCTAAAGTAGCTAACCATAACTGTTTAGCTGCAGTTAGCAACCAACGGTACCAGGCTCAGCAGCCTCCCGGTGAATACAGCCTTTGAGACTGACAGGGAGTACAGAGGTCAATTACGGAGTTTCCTGAAACTTTAGAAGCTTTAAAAGAAAGCTTTAGTTTTTGCTAACCGCTAACTGCCATTAGCTCAGTACTGTAACCTTTTCCCTGTTGTCAAACTGGCCTTCATTTTTTAAAAATAGGGCGGATTTCAAAACCAAAGTGGTTTCTTCCAGAAAAGTCTCCTGCCTTCAGGTGACTTTTGGCTTTTTGGCATTTTTGACCAATAACTGACACTTACAGTAATAGCTGTAAAAGACAATGGGACCACAGCAATTAGTCTTTCGAATTTGATTACAACAGAAAATGTATGTTACACTTTTTTCTATGAGTAGGGCTGTGTTAGTTAAGCTGCTCTTAGAAAAAAATGTGCTCCTTCCCTTTAAACCATTCTGTAAGACACAGGAATTCTTCTTTCCAGGATATATGAAAGTGAAGTATTTATTTCTGAGTAATCTCCGCTCCTCTCTCCGTCTCTCACTCACAGAGATGGAGCAGGATGAGGTGCAATCATGGATAATAATGAGGAGAACTGGGTACAGCCAAACAGAGGGCTGTACCCAGATTGGGAGAAATATGGGAGAATTGTGATCCTGGGAGGATACCGGGAGATGGCAATGAATAGCTGGAGTCTGTCTTTCTGAAAAATCGTGAGGGTTGGCAAGTATGGTTCACAGGGAGCTGTCAGTCTGGGAAGAGTTAGCTAGTAGAACCGTTCTCCTCAATACCCATGGACCACTAATATTAAATAAGCACTCCATTTCATTGGAACTTTAAGACCGGGAGATGGAAGGGAAACAGCTAGTCTCCCCCTGTCCAAAGTGGAAAAACAGACCCATTAACATGCTTTATCTTGTTTCTTTAACCTCTACACCTCATTTGTCCAACCTTTAAGTCTATAACCAAATACCTACTTTGTGTTTAGTGCTTACTACAAAAAGTTGCTTGAAAACATATTAAACTAAGCCGGTGAACATGCCTGCTAATCACCAGCATGTTAGCATAGTCACCAAAAGCACCTTGTGCACATGTTAAGCTAGGCTAAACACCTCGTGGCTCCAGCTTCACACTTAACTTAAAGACAGGAGCTTGATATCAGTCTTTTCATCCCATTCCAGAAAAGAAAACTATTGCTTTCAAATTTGTAGTAAAACACAATTAATACTGGCCAGTGGAAAATACTACTTCTTGATTGGTTGGTGTAGGTATCCCTTAAGGTCGTTTGTCAAGATTATTGAATTCTTGACCTTGGATATAATACTTTGTGGAAATAATCTCATCTCAAGTTCCACTTGAGTTATGTTGGACGTGGCTCAGTCTTCGTGACATGACTTACAGGATGAGAGAGGCTTTGGTTATGTCATAACAGCAGGTCAGCATCTATCTCAGTATGTTTTAAAGGTGAGTTTTTTCCATCAGATGTATATGTCCTTGATCTTTTTCCAGCCAGCCAGCCTACTGACTCGGGGTAAATGACTTTGACAAGTATGTCCAGTATATCAGACATTTCAAACATGCTATAACCACTGCTCTTTACCAGTGTTCACAGGCACCATGGCAGCAATACTTCATACTACATCTCCAGTTATTCTTATTATGCCTTTCAACAATCTTCAGAAAACATAGCTGGTGTTGCTTTCAGGTGGAAAGAGCAGCAGTGATTGTGCTCGAAGCTGAACAGCAGGATGCATTTCTTCTGGCTGCATTGCATTCTTGTCCACTGAAGGCTTTCAGATGGTGGAGAAACAGATATCTCTGCCCCTGCGATGGCTTTGATTCTAACAATAAAACCTGTAATTTACTGTTGATGCTATAGAACAGTTTTGCTTTTGTCCTTAACCCCACTGACCCCAGAAATATAACTTTTATCATATCTTAAAGATGCGCATTATTCTTTGTCAATTGGTTTGTTCGGTCATATTACTGTTTTCTGATTCAGTTTTAATTTGTCTATTTTTAATAAATACCAATGTATTGGGGTTCCCAATAGCTGCTTTCTTTCAGTAATAAAGGCTTTGAGGAGAGACATTTTCTTTAATAGTAGTAGTTCATTATGTTTGCTCTTAGCAGCTCAGACATGCTAATGTGCATAACTAATAAATTGTAAACCTGAGATCAGACATTCAGTTTTCTCCATCAAACTTTTTTCACTGACGAAAATGAGACGATAACTAAATAAAGAGATCCAATCTCTTAGTGTGGTAGGTGGATCAGATGCACGAAATTCAATATTACTGTTCTACCTGGGAAGCCAATAGCATGCACACCTAAACGGTACAGAGATATCAACATCTGGTAGAAGGAGAAGAGCAGACATGGATAAAGTTCACATTTGGTGTCAAGAAAAAACAACAAATTTCAAGTGACATTTGCAGACAAGTAATCCTGAAATTCATGCAAAGGTAATATTAATCACAATTAAATATTTTTGTTTTTTGCGTTAACCATTTCACTCAAATTAGAACAAATATATAACAAAAGACAAATTTATGTTGGAAGAAATGTAGTATACTCAAAGGTAAAAATCAGTAGGATTTGTCCGAGCTGTTCTTAAACGCACCAGAAAGATAGTTGATGAGCTGAATCTCATTTCCAGACCTTCAATAGGGACCTTTTGGGTTGGTAAAGTGTTCCGAGCACAGCGAAATAATGAGAAATACAGGGAGAGGGCAGGACCTCTGCAGATACAGCCACCAAGACACACTTCTCATGGGTAATAAGTGATGATTGAAAGGGATTATGTTTCTGAGTGTTTACATTTTTTTTAATGTTGTATATGCCCCTAAAATGCATAACTCATTGGACATTAAATAGCAAGCTCTCTTGGTATCTATAAGAGGAAAGTAAAAGCCTTTATCTTTTTAAATCTGGCTTTTAATTTTTATTTGGGAGTAATGTTATAAACTATGTGCTTTAATCAGTGTTTTTGTCCTTGGTGTTTTTTTTACACTCTGTTTTATTGTTGTAGTTTTATTCTTGAATTTTTTTACATTTATTTTTTAATATTTATTATTACCTTTTCCTTTTTTGTTTATTTGTTTCCTGTCTGTGTTGTTTCAGCTTGAGCTTTGTGTGTATATGAAAGGTCCTATATAAAAAAAGCAGCAGATGAAACAGATGTTTCCTTCAGGAATATGAGATTGGAAATTAATACATTAAGTAACGTATTATTCTTAAACTGAATTGACTAAATCTACAGTAGATTTAGTTGACTAAAACTAGACTAAAAACAATTACTAAAATACAATTTATGACTAAACGTAAATGGCATTTTAGTCAACAGACTCTGACTAAAACTTGATCAGTAGTTTGCTGTCAAAGTTAACATGGCTGCACATAGTGACTAAAAGTCTTCCCTGGGCACGTACAGTCTAAAAACATCAGTGCCTCAGGCACAGTAGGCAGAAATATTGCTAAGCTAAATCCAACCATAATGTTCTTTGTTCATAAAGACCTCAGTTATGGGAGTAAAATGGATTTTCCCTCCAGCTTTATTGAACAGCAAAGTGCTGCTTTCTGGGGCCCTGTCACTGCTCTGTGGCAGACACAGTCCAGGCGCACCCTCAAAGCTAGTTTATTTGTTCTGCGCTCATAAATAGAGCAGTTTCATCTTCACCCACGACAGGGTGTTATTCCCTATGTTATTTCATTACGCCACATTTTTGCCCTCTTAGTAATACTTAATAGGTTTAGCAGATTGACAAGTGGGGGAGCCAAAAAAAGCGCGAGGGAAAAAGACAGATAGAGAGGGTGCCAAAGGTGGAGGGAGAAACTGACAGAGACAGATGTGTAGAGAGTGAAAGAGAGAGGCTGGAGCTGGAGAAATGAAAGAGTGATTGGTTAAATGAAAGGGACTGAGTGGCGGTCCACTCCAAGCTCTGTGGTTGCGGGTGTCTGTCCAGGCTTAGCAGCCTGCGGATGAGAATGGGCCGCAGCCGCTAAGATGTGCTGCTAGCTTTGGCTGGCTCCCTCTGCCACTTTTGGCTCGTTGCTCCCCTTCTCCTCTATAAAAGGAGAGCGCTGGCTAACGTCAGTGTGGCCACACTCCTTATAGCCCAGAACAACCCCTGGCTCTTGGGACTGCTTACTCATCCCCATTTGGCACCACGGAACTTGCAAAAAGCCTCCAACCCCTCCACCTCTCACAATCCCAACAAGCTCCTGTGGAAAAAGCGACACCCGCAACACTCTCTCATGGTTAAAAGTCTCCCCTCAAAGACATTGAACTTGTATCCAAATCTATTTGTCATTTTTTTCTTTGTCCCCCTCATAGAGCAGCTACAGCCTGAGGGTGATTATGACATTAATGTGGAAGTTATGGTCATGAGAGATAAAACCGAATTAGAACAGTAATTAAACATTGTTTTTTTTTTCCAAGGACATGTACAGACATACGATGCAGGATGTTGTGAATTTGACTCATGATACGGGAGGCATTATATAACTTGCCACTTTTTGTCACATTCAACTGGGGCCCTTGTACAACCCACACTTTGGACTACAAAAAAAAAGGAATCGAGACATTGCCCAAGACCCAATTTGGGCTGTGTTTTGATCGACAGCATTTTGGATGGCATCTAATTATCATTTGGTCTTTTTGGATTTGGACTGACTGTCCCCACACTTCTTTCAGATCATTTAAAGCACTAGTGCAGTGCCTGTTCAAGGCATGGCCGTTTTGGAGTGGGCTGATTGCTTGGCCCCCTGAAAGTGCAGCTTGCAGCGTAGTCGAGAATGGAGACAGTCAATGTTCAGTCATACACACATACAAATTAGATGCAGCTACAGTGCCACCTATTGGCCTAATGCCACCAAATTAGTTGCGGTCATTGGTCATGATTGTCAAACGTGGTTGCAATAGTACAAAGCATTCAGGAAACAGGACATCTTTTGTAATATAATCAATGTTGACAGCAGATTTTTGGACCAGCTACAGCAAAACTGTAAGGAATATGAAAAAAATCAATAAAGAAAAAAACTTTTTCCAGCCTGGTTAAGAAATGTTTGCTAGATATTTAGTGACAATAGCTCACAATTTGTCGGAGGACAAGCAAAAATTTGGACAAAATTCAAAATGGTGGAGAATTGATCTGGAGGAAAATGGATAGATCCGTTTGGACCCACAGAATCCTAAAAAAAATAAGTAATTGTATCTCTGAGACTTATGGATGAGAAGTTTCAGGTAAGACGTGAAGTTAACAGTTATAGTACCATCATCTGGCGTTATCGCACCAAATTCGATACTGCATTCCCTTCAGCCCTCAGCAATACAACTGTCAAGTGTGAAATCGAACGAAGGACAGACATACATATAGACAGGCAGAGATTCCTTCCTCTATACTGTAGTGAGAAAACTAATGCACATCTGGTTTGGGCAGGTTTTCCATGGATTGGTTTCAAGTCAGGTCCAAAATATTACATGCCTTCAACAGATCCTACTTCAGTCAAACTCGGCTGGAAAATCAGCATAATCTTGTTTGCTCAGTGAAATAATGGTTTTATTTTAGCTTATGACATTTCAGTACATGTGTTATGTGTTGTTATAACACCCAAAAAAATAACTTATGTCTATTAAAACCAGATCCAACACCCTCCCTTACTCACTAGCTCCAGACTGTGTTTGGTGAACTACCTTCAGACGGAGGGAGTTACCACTCAGCCTGTAAAACAATAGACATTGGCAGTCAATAAACAGGAGGGCGTGGATACACAGAGCAGCACAAAGCCTCTGGTTCCGTTGTAGCCATGTGTGACACCATGTGAACAAGAATCAAAATCCCTTCTGTCATTCATCAACTTCCCAGCGGTCTGCCGTTGCCATGACTCCTCCGCCACCAACAGTAAGACTTTCTCTTTTGTTCTTCGCAACAACCATCCCACTCTGGTCCAACCTTTATGGCATGCTGTGATTTGTCATTACTCATTCAGATGATACATCCTCAGAGTTTATTCTCCCAAGAACGAGTACAAACAAAAGCCTGTCTTTGGTCTTTAATTTAGCCAGCTTATATCATCATCACAGGTAAAAAAAAAAAAAAAAAAAAAAAAAAAAAAAAAAAAGTCGCTCACAAGCGATGATGTCTTGAAAGTCGTTTACTCGGCAATTCTGGAACTTTATGCCACAGCTCAAGGCTTTGCTGACTCCCTGTTGGCTAAATGTTAGCCATCGTGCTGTGAGGCACAGCCACTCATGAGTGAATGACAGCTTCTTGACAGCTTCATTAAGACCACAGATGGCGGGGGAAGTGAAGAGAAGCTAGAACAAATGTAGCGCTTGCGAAATGTGAGGGAGGCCGCAGGACCTTTTCACAGCTTGCGCGGCTGGCCCACGTCCAAGCAGCCTGTCTGGGCAACCCGTCCCCTCTATTTGAAATCTGGCTTCAGCTGAGATCATGGAGCCCCTGCAGGTGAGATCTGATGTCACGTTGGTAACTTCTCTGCTGCTGGTGGGTGAGGTCCAACTCCTCCCCCCTAGAGGCCAGGGAGGGGTGTGATGAACGGACATGTGTGGTCATATACTTCGACTAAGTAAAATCCCATCAACCCCGTGCATTAAAATAATCAGTCTTGTACTTGCTGTAGGACAATATTTTGACAAATTAATGGGAACGCGGATGTGACCACAAGTGTTTATAAAGCTTATACGCTCCATCTGGTGTTTTTATGACATATGCTTTCCAAGGAGTATTCTGTCATTCAGTCATTAACTATTGATTCCTGTGTTAGTCAAAGCTCCATTGAGGTTTTTATGGGAACTAACTACAGAAAAGAATCATATCAATAAATATAGAACATAATGAGGTCGCTATGGAAACCCACAGGGCAGGGTGGTCATTTAGCAACAAAATGACGTATGCTAGATGAATTGTTGGATAAATCCAATTATCATTGGACGCATATTTATTAGCTGTAAAATGATGTCTATTAAATTTCATGATTTATGAGGGGTTTGCAATGGAGCAGTGAGCCAACTGACATTAGAATGAGTGACAGAGTTTTTCTTTTGGATGAAACTATTCCTCTAAACATAAGGGAAAGTGACCTCTGAGTACCTGTTTGGATGTCTCATTTCATGTCTGGCCAAAACAGTCAATGCAAACTATGAGGACATAACTGACGGTTTGCTAACTGACCATTCCCCAAGCAGCAGAGCAGGCCTGTCAAACTTTGGATTTTCCCAACATGCTGAAGCAGTGTGCACAACGCTGTAAAGGGCTTGACGGTTCTGTCTTATTATTGGCCTTCCAAAACCAAAATTGGTAGTGTCCACATGATAGCATATTATTAGTTCACTGTTTTATCATGTACAAGTTATGTTGGGATGTAAATATTTATTCATCATAATTCAACACGGGGTTGTATAACAAGATTAAGCTGTAGTTCTCTTTATTGCTACTCACAGAAACAACATTAAGTATGAAAAATATATACAATAGAATCACATGGTGGAGTCTGATGATAAATGAAGTAGGCACATAGCCTGAGAGAAGAAGTCTGATGGTACAGCAGTGGATACTTATGCATCTCTTGCCAGACGGCAGGTGGGTGAACAGGCCGTGGATGGGGTGGGTGTTGTTTCTGCACAGTTAGCTCACCTCCCTGGTGCTCAGTAGATGGGTACCAATGATGATTTTTTTAATCACCGACTGTGGAGTCCTCCTGCCCTTAGCTGTGCACGTCTCATGCCAGTTTGTGATGTTTCCAGTCAGGATGCTTTCTAGTGCTCCTCTGTAGAAGTTAAGAAAAACTCGGCATGGGAGTTTTTCCTTCCTTAACAGTGGTTAACCATGGTGGTGATGTGTGATGCTGATTCACAGGAGCCTAAAATTGTTCAAAACTGTTCTATTATCTATTACCCACATCATCTATTAATGTGGGTATGGGTGTCTTTGTTTCCCTTTGTGAAATCAACAGTCATCTCCTTGGTTTTGCTGATGTTGACCAGTAGGTCTTTTTTCTGAACAACCAACTCGTGAAGTTTAAGTTAGCTATCTTCAGCTTACAATATGTCCCAGCAACTGTCATTTCAGTCACTAAAATTAGCAGCCACTAAAAATTAGAAGCCTACTTGTGTCTGGTTCTGTCTGAAGGAGAGGGCCCAATTCCTTAAAAAAAATCACAAATTTTAAGGTAAGCCTACCACCGATATCAACAGGGATAGCATCAGTAACAACTGGCGAAAGGTCAATTATAATTGGAAAAGTAGCATGTAGTGCAAAGACTGAAACCGTGGAAACCGAGAAAAGGAGAAATATGCATCCGCCTGCACTGTACCGTAGATGAACAGAATAAAGAGGTCAAGCCAGACAGAGTCATAAAATCAGACAAAGAGAGTTTGCTGGAAAACAAATCCTTCAGTCAAATTAACTTGAAACCACAGAGCAACAACGACAGTTGCACAGGTGGAGCAAGAGTTTCGCACATTCATTCAGCCTTACAAGAGGGGAGATAAAAGAAGCCCTGAACACAAGTGGATGTAGTTCAGACATCGTGCATGCACACTTTTGCCAAGGAATGACTAATGCCTGCAGAGGAGAACGTGCATCATTAGCCTTTAAGACACATGCAGGCACCTTCATACACTCACGCACACACGCAGGACCCAGGAGGGGAGGGTTATCAAACGTAGAAGGGGATGAATAAACTTGTGTTGTGAAGCAGTCAAAATAAGAGGGAAGTCTCGGAGGGCAGCAGATAGAGCTGCCATAGGATCTGTCTAGACTCTTTGCCACCACCTACACAGCATATGGTGCGGGCTGATAACTGAGGCCCAAACCAATAAGGCTGGTGCATGTTAACGAGGGGAAATGACCAGATATGCTAATGAGTGTGTCCAGCAGCTGCAGAAGTGGCACCAGGTGAAGGCAGAGGACTAGAGAGAGGAAGGTGGATGCTATCAACAATCCTTGAGGGTGAAGTGTGAGCAAGATTGTTCTGACATTTGACTTATCTTTAATTTCCTCAGCTCACGTTTTAACGTTATCTCTAAAGTATCTTCCCTCGAGTCATCGGGACAAATTTGCAGATTAGTCCCTGCTGTCTCATTTGAATCTAATTTTTTTTTCAGAACTGTGTTTTCTGGACAATATTTTTGTGTGGTGGTGCTAGGGAAATGTGGTGAGCCTGGTATCGGCCGGAGCCAAAGGCTTGTCCACTGGGCGTCTCATAAAAAACTAACCGCAGCGAGTCTTGCAGCTGGACTGGCATTGAATCGACGCTAGGCCTGCACCATTAGCAGTTAAAATGGTCCGTGCTGTACATATCCAACTGTGCAAGCCATCCACTCTCCATTATATTTTAGATCTGCTCCCATGTTACATGAATGGAAAAAGTGAAGCAATAATGGTCTTTAAAAAAAAAACACCAAAGCCTAAAACATTTTTCCACTCAATTTCATTTTTGATTTTCTTTAGGATTTATTGATTTCTAGGCAAAGGCAGCTATGCATTTCTGTTTTCTGCTCAGTAGCCAATAACAACAGGTCTGGTGTGTGAGATTCACTAGAATCAGTCAGAATATGGCAGAAATGGAATATAATATTCATAATTATGTTTCCATTTGTTCATAATGACCTGAAAATAAGAAGTGTCCTTCTCTACACTCAAAAGAGGAGGTTGAGGCAAGCGGTATTTAATTGTTTACGATGTGAAACCTCACCGCCAGATGCCACTAAACCCTACACGCTAGACTGTTAAAGGGACAGTATACCCCAGAATCGAAAACACATATTTTCCCCCTGGCCATCTAGTGCTATTTATCCATCTAGATTTTTCGGTGTGAGTTGCAGGGTTTTGGAGATATCGACCATAGAAATGCCTACAAAAATCATGACCCAGTTAATGAAGATAATCCACAGACCATGGATAAATAGCATGGAAACAGAGTGGAAAAATATGTATTTTTGATATTTGGGGTGAACTGTCCCTTTAAGTAGCATGTTGCTCTAAAAATATGGATTGCCTTGTCAAACGATGGTATCTGTATAAATGATCCAACTGAGTTGTTTGAGACTTGATGCTCGGGCAGGTTTACTGCAGGCTGCAGGGACACTGAACCTACATGAGCGTGAGATGAACACATCATTATAATTTGGCACTGACACGTGACAGCAAGTCCTCCCATGTCAGTGGATCAGCTGTTTATAACTGTCGATCGTCTGTCAGTGTAAAGCTAAGCTCGTTATCCTGAAAACAAAAAACCCAAATACACACAAGAGCTGGAGTTCAGCCTGTCTTCTGCCTGCCAGACCACATTAACATATTGCTCAATTTAACCATTATAAACATCTACTTCTTCTAAAAGATTATTAACGATTTCTTACAACTCATAAACTGACACTTACTCATTCGGCAAACATTTAACATAATTTGGTTGTAATTTTAGCTCCATGTAAAGTGAATAAACATGATGTGGGCAGTGTTGGAATCAGACAGGCATGGAAATTTCAAAGCATTTTTGTGAAGCCAGAATTTCAATTCACCATGTTTTCTTAATCTCTGATGACATATCACGGTCAGTATATGTTTTAGAACATTACTACATATTCTATATTTTACCTTTAATTATTTGTCCCCTCTTGTGAATGTAATACATTAAGTTATTCCTTTCTTTGTTTAAAAATATTGTTTGTCCTGGTGTGTTGAAGTACCAGCATGTAGGCCATTGTGTGTCTTACTAAATTATATGCCTTGTTAACAGCAGATCAGCCGCACAGATGAGTGCAGCACACAATGTCGCACAACAGTTATTTGTTATTGTACATCATTCATCACTTCCCACCAGCATTGCTTTATTGCTTGCTTTATTTTTCATACAGTTCTGCTGAATAACTCATCTTCCGGCGCGTTCAAGGATAGAAGAATAGATGCATAATCTGTAATTAAAGGTCTGTCTCTTTCAGCCTTCTTGCTCTCTAAATTTTAACAACAATGTATATTGTAAGGTATACTTACTGTCTCGCGGAGAAATTTATTTTGGACTCCAAGCTGCTGCATAAACAGCAGAACATTGTTGCCAACAACATCACATATAAGCATTAACATATTGAGTGTGCGACGGCAGTACTTTGAAAATGAGAAAGGTAATAAAAAAGACAATTGTTAAATAATAAAATCAGGTAAAATCAAAAGTTTTGGATAATAAAACTAGGTCCAAACAAACCAGATATATCCTAGTCCCTAAATAAAAGTCTTGTTGCTATTTAACATTTTAATGGAGGATCCATCAAAAGGATAGAGTTTAAAACTTTACACCTTTACACCTACCAGACTTGTTCAGATTCAACTGGGACAGCACAGCGCAGCAGTGCCATGGTTATGATCCGTCCTCCACACGGCTGCTTATTCCACCAGCCGCGTTTCCAGAGGATTTCAGCAGTGGAGTGTTTTTGTCCACCTGATTAAATTTACTTGCTCAGATTTTTTATTGATTTGGTTCTCTTTTCTTGTTTTTTGTGTCTCTACCATGGATAAGTGGGCTATGTAGTTAAACAGTTTGTTTTTTTGTCTGTTTTTATGAGTGCGAGTCTGCACAAGATCCTTTATTTTGAAAACTGACTGGATCCTCTATAGTATTTCTTCAGGTGAGATCCAATCACATTTCGATCATGACACATTTACACCTTGCATCAGCATGAAGTTTCCCTTATTCGGATAGCATGTATGAATACAGACTGCATTTTAATACCAGCTGTAAATAGGGTGAAAGTGTAGAATACAAGACCTTTCACTTGTAACAGATGTTGAATTTCAACCACTTCCATGTCTATAACAGACCCAATACGCTGTGACTTTGTATGCATTACAAAAATGTGCTGCATACACAGAAATATGAAGCATTCTGAATGTCCTTGTGCATTTCCTGATGCATTTCCTCATTTCACAGTCGACCCACCGTGCCGTCCTTCGCACACCCTCGGACACCACCTATCCTCCGCCCTCCTCTTCCTCCTTCTCCTCCTCCTCCCCCTCCCTACCTGCAGGACCTGAGCTCATTGTTTTTGCCCTGTTGATTAACCTCTCCCCGCCCCGAGGAATGTCTCACATTGGGTTCTGGATGAATACGGGCTGTGCCGGCACCAAAACATGCCCAGCTTTTTCTAATGAGTTCCAGCCGCTCGGGGCTCTGGGCGAGTTAGCCTGCTGTGATTGGCACCTGCTTAGGAGGACAGTGTGGCTGTGAAAGGGGATGAAAGCAGAATTTAGCTGAGGGAACACTGAGTCCATCAAGACTGAGAGAGACAGGTCTAATTTGACTGACTGAGATTATGGCAAAGTTTGATGTTACAAATGTTTCATTATTTAAAGCCGCTTGAAGTACCAACACACAGAATATGTCTACCAGCTTTCCCAGTGTTTGGTATCACTTACTACAAAGAATAATAAATTCTGCATTGCTATGGCAACAGCTGCTCATGTAGATGGGGTGGCTGGTTGCTCCTTCAAACTTAACTACTTCTGTCTGTTAAACTGTTAATTTTTTGTCTTTATTGCTGAAACACCTATGACAGAAATACAATTGTGAGATTGCAGAAAGGAAGCATTGGGTTTGCACAAAGAGCAGCAGAACAATGCAGTCTGTATCTTTCATCTACCAGTCAGATGAGCTGGATCCACCATCACAGACCACCTCAGCAGGGGAGGAGGTGAGCGTGGATGAGAGCCATGCTACAGCTCGGATTTAAGGCTGATCCTGGCTAATGGCCGGTCAGAAAAATGAAACGGAGGACACGTGCCAAGAAAGGGGAAATCTGTTGTGCCACATCCTATACAGACCCCAGCATTGTGGATTAAGCTGCTGCACTTGATGGACGGATTGTACTCTGAGCTGACAGGACACAACATTCAAGACTCGGGTCAGATGAGGGGAGGAGGACTGTGCTTTTACACTGATGGTGCTTCATGCACAAACACATTAGACAGACAAAACCAAGAATTACAACCTCATTCCTCTGTGTCATGAAGCTCCATTGTTGTCCAAAAATGATTTAAAACATCACTGAGCCACACTGGGTTGCACAAACACACTGTAGTTTATTTTGACTCAGCCCCACGTACACTGTCCAGCTGCTGCAAATGCACACTGGGGCAACAATGTGTTTTAATCCACAGCTAAAAATAGTTCCAAACCACAAACTGTATAAAACATGGACGTAATGTCTGTGATGTAACCCACAGGTTTCTGAAGAGCTGCTGTGAAGCTCTCAATGTGGTGGCTCAGGCGTGGCCATCTTGGCAGCGCCTGCATCCACTTAAAGGACCAGTGTGTGGGATTTAGTGGTCTCTTGCAGTGAGCAGATTGCAAGCACCTGCAAAATTTGTAACCCTTTATAGTCCACTATAAATATGGCGGTGCAACCTGTCAGACCTTGTGGAAATGGACCTGTATTTAAACCAACCATTCTAAGATAATAAAAGCGCAACAACTTTTATTGTAAGGTGATTTTACATGAATAAAAATGTATTTATGAATATTATTTCCCATTTCTGTCATGTACTCTGCTAATAAATTCCTCTAAATCGTACACACTGGACCTTTAGCAAGGAAAGCACATTGCTGATACTTAAATAAAATTGTCCTGGCCAAGATGATAACAAAGCATGTAAAATTGAGGTTATAAGACATATATCCATAACACATAAAGATGTCACATAATGCATGATGCAAAATCATAAAGAATAGATTCATTTGAATATAGGAAAAAGCTTTGTAGATGACTGTGGACCCGAGCGAGTCTAAGTGTAGCCAGTAAGAGTGAGCCAACTCTACTCCACAGAGCACAATGATGGGTACTGGCAGTGCTCTCAGTAATAATCCTCAGAGCATCATGGTAAACAGGGTCTGAACAGTGTCAGTATTCAGAAGAGGATTGCTTGTGAATGCCATCTCCATTATCATAAACCAATAAAAATGTGGGCGAGTTTTTCGTTTCTTCAAACGAAAAACACAACTTCTTCCCACAAAAGTTTTAACTTTAGTTTTTCCATGAGCTGTATAATAAGAGGCTGGGGAAAAAAAACAGGGAGTTATTGATTACAAACTCCAGATATTTGTGTGTGTGTTTGTGTGTGTTCAACAACGTGCAACATGCTGCCAACAACATTGTTATGTGAGTGTTGCAAGTCTTGGCGCTCACCCCAAACCCACATCTTATCAGTCCGACTTGGGAGCGGCTGCTCACTGCAAAACCAATGTCTAGCTCCACCCCAAGGCCGACAGGAGGCCACTTTGATTAGCTCACCCTTCCTTGCGTGGATCCTCAATAGGTATCTGAAGAGTCGTTGTGACGCTCAGTGTAGTGACTCCGGTCATCGGCACCTTGGCAGTATCTCACTCTGTTTAACTCCCGTTTAGTCTAAAAATGTGTGGAGGTGGAGTGTGGGTGGAGCTGAGGTAGCTGACTGAAGCAGACACCTGGTGGCTAGCCACTTGTGATGTCACTCACCTGCCCTCCAAATTAAAATCAATCAAGAAGTCCTGCTTAAAGATGCTTCATATTTTATCTCAAATGCTTCTTCAGTTCTGACTGGCTGGTGGGGAGTCCCAGACATTTTTTTTCCCAGTAAATTCCATCATCTGGACTAAGCCAGTGATGGTAATGCACATAAAACCATGACAACCGGCAGCAGCACAGGACATCCCAATGGTTTCCATCCTTTCAGTTCCATTTTTCAACAGCAGTGACAAGTTGTTTATCTATATCCTCAATTGAGATTGCTTGTTTGGCAGCCAATTACATGGTGGATAACACACATTTTGTCATTTTTCCATTGTAGTGGGGAATACTTTCACTGAGCTGCGCCACGACCAACTGAGATCATTTAAGCCAGGCTGCAACAGTGCTAATGGTTTTCCACCATACCTCAGCAAGGCAAAAGGTATTTACCTGTAACCTTTAAAGTAACAGCTAATTGTAACTGTGTCTGCTTATACTGTCCTTCTCTGCAATATTTAACACTGATCCGCAGGCCTACTAGTGCCTGTGAACATGCCCATGCCTTGTTGTAAGGACCCATTTTTTATGGAAAAGTGGCACCACCAACATAAGCACTGCTAACTCAATGGCAATCCCATCACATTTCCTATACCTTAACAGCTTAACAATAACAGCCTCACACTCGGTTGTGGAAAAACTTTCATGTGAAGCAGCAACAGCAGGAAATGTTCAGTTTGCATTAGTAACACATCTTCATGAAATAAGGCTGATATTTGAAAGTGCAAACAAGAATGCAGAAGCTTCAAATGCACTGAGGCTTTTAAAAACAGCTTTCATTCTAGCTGCTACCACAGGCACGAGTTGAGCCAGTCAATAAGCACAAAATGTGTCTTTGGTTAGGCATTGATTGAGCAGCATGGGCATACGGCAGGGATCTTAAACACCATTTCTCCAAGGGCCACAGTTTTTAAAAGCAGACACTGTGGAGCTTTCGAATAAAAGAAAATTATTTTGGCTCAATTAGGCTCTTATTGTTTAAAATGTTAACTTTTTTTTTTTTTTTTACAAAATTAAAGTAATTTTTATGTGAACACTGAAAAACCTGGGTCAAAAATAATAACTAGATATTTAACTAGAAAATGCTCTCAAAGCTCTGCTAAGGAGGCAGTTCACTGAGGAGTGGCAGTTCAAATCTATAATTGCAGATAGCAGTCCTGAATGACAGGAAATATGAATCAACTTTAACCAGTTTTGACAATATTAATGAGCTGCACTATTATTGTGCATGTGATGCCTGTAGTTACTGCGAATGTGGTTTAATACAGAATTTTGGGGGCAGCAGAAATAAACTATTGACGTTTTAATAAAGAAGTCAGGGAATAATGAGCGACCATGATCTGATTTTCAGCTGTACACGGCATGAGTCTGTGAACAGTGAAAGTGAAAGGAGTTGGTTATCAAACTGAGAGGTTGGAGGTGTGCAGCCTCCAGCTCTTCGTCTAACAGCTCACTCTGGCTGCTCCTGACTGTGCTGTTACTCTGTGACATATTTCAAACTGATTCATTGTTCGAAAATTCCAGAAATGTCGCCTTGTTTTGTAGACACATTTTTTATTAACAGTAGCAGAAAAGCTAAATTTACCGACAAACACATAGCATCCTCTGTACCTACTTCATGATAAAAGTAAAGTCTTATTTTTGCCAATTAAATGTGTCTAATGTGAAGCTGTAGCAGATGGATTTTCAGCGCATATACTCAGTTCATAGTACTGCAAATATATAAATATCGCAATATTTTCTGCAGGCCAAATGGCAAACTTTGGAAGGACAAATGTGGCCTGTGGGCCATGAGTTGATGATCCTTGGTACATGGCATCGGTGATATCAGTAAGGTAAGGTGCCTGCGCAAAGCCCGAAGGATATTAAAAGACAATACCCACCCCAGTCACAGTGTACACCCTGTTGCCATTTGGCAAGAAATACAGAAGTATCCACTGCTACCACTTGTAACAACATGCATTAACACAGTTCTGAGGTCACAGTGGAAATACATACAACTTTGCAGCACATGGTGTGGTGTAAGCTAGCTATACCAAACCCATGGAAATAAACACAAAAGGTCCTAATATATTAACGTAAATAAATAATAAATAATATCAACTCAAGGAATAGCAACTGGGTATCATCCTTACCTGTGACATAACAGTAAATCATACTGACTTAATCCCATTCCAGTCCATCGTAACTTTGACATCGTATAACAGACCTTTTAAAACTCACACACTTTGAAGTCAGTAAAGCCAGCAGTGTGCGGTCGAGTGGGGCTGGCTCCCTCCCTCTCAGCCTTTTCTGACTGTGGTCAAGCGACTGTTCTGGGGCAAAAAGGTGTAACAACAGCGTGTCTGCTTTGTTTTGGGAAATGAAGCACAGGATCACATCGATAGCCCTGTGCAGCAGCTCACAGCCAGTCCCAGGCTCTCAGGTTAGACATGTCTGCTCGCTGCCTGGTCACCCTGACAGGACCTCCCCAGCAGGAGTGATGCTGCACATAATGGGAAATCAATTCTATTTTTGTTGCCTGGGTAGGTGGGCTTAAGGAATAATTACTCAGTCAAGAAGTGGGAGACGGGGGAGAGAGAGAGAGAGAGCGAGAGAGGCTGTCCTCCCAGCTTATCCACTGTGGTCTTCCTGCTCCCGCGCTGATGTGAAACCAATACCATTATCCAGTTAAATCCTCCATGGACTGCTCCTGCTCTGTAAGAAAAACAGCAGTGTGAAGCTGCGCCATCGACGTGTGGAGCTCCTTAATGAGATTCCTTGGGGTGCATTCTCGAATTGCTGGGATTTCATGATTCTTTTAGCGTTGACTTCTTCCCGTCTGGCTAGTGGGTCTACAGGGAGGCAACAAATGATTACACACTTAAACACCCTGGTGCTCTTACCAGGACACTTCATTTGTATCAGTCAGCCCTCAAGCCTCAACCCCCCATAACCTTACAACAGCCACCTACGGAGAGACAAAGGCACTAATAGACAGCTATGGCAAGCATTACTCTAAACAATAGATAGATAGATAGATAGATAGATAGATAGATAGATAGATAGATAGATAGATAGATAGATAGATAGATTTTTGTATAAAAACTCAAGAGGTGGTAGGTGGTCAACAAAAACTGAATTGCAGCATGCAAAATGTGCAACAACTTCCGCTTTGTTTGACATATTAAATTGCACAAAGAATGGTGAGTCGAAGCTCATATGAAAATAGTTAGCAGGCTAAAGCTTAGCTAATATTAGCTTAAAAACAAAGTAATTTTGTGAATCAAGACTGTTTTATTATGACTTGCTTAGGACTTGAAAGACAAAGGACTTGATACTGGACTTGTCTGCCTTGACTTGGGCCTTCAGAGCAAAAACTTGCAAAACAATGACTTGCAAAAACGATGACTTGATCCCACCTCTGCTAACTAGGCTGACATTACAGTACCTTAAACATTACTTTTGTCAGATACTACACTTCAAAAAAAGAGGAAACATAGCCAGCCCTAAATGAGTATAGCAAGCCCAGTTTGGCAGATAGGAGTTTCTGACAGTTCATCCAATATTTTTTACCACCACAGAGGAAATAAATTCCAGCAGAGTGGAAGTGAATCCAACAAAATGACGTTGTTACTGCAAAAAAGGGCAGGGGACCAAATCATCCGTAAAGAAGACAAGAATTACTGGGGTCACAGGATGTCAAAGACTGGAAAACTTCAAAGAGCTACAGGAATGAAATGAATGAAAGATTTACATTGTGCCTTCATAGTAGTTTTTCATGTTTCATGTCTACAAGAAAAAAGGCTTTGAAGATGAGGTCTACCTCATTCTTCAACTACTTGGTCTATCTCAGAGAAACTTTCCCCATATATCTTGATATTTTTGTCCAGAAGTTTTTTTTTGTACAAAATGGGTGTAGGAAAAGGAGGATGTCATATAATCATGATCATCAAATATTCTGGCCATTATGTCACACTGCAAGAAACTTCATGTATCAGCCAGTTGGGAAGCATGCTCACACTAGTGCTAGCTCAGCTACTCCTGTCAGTCATATAAGCCAGATTTTGAACATCCTTGCAGCTCCTGGAAAGTCTCCCAAAAGAATGTTGCTGCATGGGCTCTACTTATTTTTTAATAGCAGAGAAGGGGGTTGTCAGTAGTTTTTTGATTGGTAACAACATCCAAATGGGGTCCACAGCCCGTCAGATTGCATTCCAATCGCAACGTCTCTCTGTGCATTAAGGCTACACCTTTCATTACAGCTCGTCCAGATAGGATATGCAGATACAGAGCACGTTTAAGGAGCAGTGTGTAGCATTTAGTGGCATCTAGTGGTGAGCTTTCAGATTGCAAGCACCTCGTCTCACTCACTCATCCCTTTTAAGTATGCTGGGGAACCTACGGAGGCTGTGAAACTCTTGCAAAACACAATTGGCCATATCTCGAGCCAGTGTTTGGTTTTGTTCTAGGCTACTGCAGAAACATGGTGGTGGCCTCCGTAGAAGAGGACCTGCTCCCTTTGCAGATATAAGGGCTCATTCTAAGATAATGAAAACACAACAATTCTTATTTTAAGGTGATTACAGACTAATAAAAACATACTTATGAATATTACATTCCATTTCTGACATATTTTGCCTATAAATCCCCATAACTCTTGTACCGTGGACCTTTAATGCCAAGTGGAAATGGAGTCAGGTAGATATATAGATAACTTGTGGCCCAGTTAACCTCTGAGATCACCCAATCACAATACTGCCAAAAGCAAGACGGGGTTGATTAACGGCTCAGGAATCCAACTGGCTGTTATCTCCCCCTTTCTCAAATATACTGTTCAAATCCTGAATCAAAACTCCTCCTTTTTTTTCCCAATCCCCCCACGCCCTCCGTTCTCCCACTCCTCCCCTTCCCTCACACTGCTTGCATCGCAGCAGGCTGTGCATCTTTTGTGAAATGTGTGAAAAACACAATAAAGGGTTTAAGATGACTAAACTTGGGGTTGAAATCTGGATGCATCTCTCCCCAACCCAATTAACACAGAGTCAATAGAGAGCAAATTAAAAAGGCCCCGGGTGGTGGACCTTGCCAGAAAATGCCAACGGAATCAAGACGGTCAAGGCCAGCACAAAGGCACGAACTCCCTGGTTCTGTACAATCCTCGTGAGCTGCCCTGATTAAAGCGAGGGGAGATTATTTAGGCCCTTTTCTTTCATGGTGAGGGTAAATGAGGGGAGAGGGTATCCATTCAAACAGGGCAAAGGGCTGGGAAAAATGGCCGACTTTGGGTTGGGAACCATTGAGGCTGCTCACTGAGGTGTGAACGACCCACCTCCCAAAGACAACATCCACAGTGGGAAAAAAAAATCTAAATGAAAATGGAAAACAACTCTGGTTAAGACAAACATTGGGAAATACCAGCCTCTCCAGGAAAACTGTGGCAGGATTTTATATATTCCACATTATATGCACTGTGTTTTTTTTAAACATTTCCATGGATGGATGTCTTTGCCTTGTCCATTGTGCATGGCCAGCAGTCAGGCAGTAACAGGCAGCTATTGCAAGCAGTACCCAAGATAGATAGATAGATAGATAGATAGATAGATAGATAGATAGATAGATAGATAGATAGATAGATAGATAGGACGT
>JAJHUR010076598.1:0-22240 GCA_027495735.1 Lutjanus campechanus | reverse complement strand
CGTGTTATTTGTGTTATAAATGATTTTGCATGTCTGACGTAGTTGATAAAATTCACATCCTTAGCCACAAAAAATGCTATTTGATAAAACTCTCCAGGAGTTTGGCCCGTTATAAGGTTTAACAGCCAAGACAATGGAAAGAACAAGACAACAGAGGCGAAGAAAGACAGAAAAATGGCAAACAGTCGTCTCCAAAGCAAGGGCCTAATAAAAGATTTTCAGCATGAATAAACACAATATAGCAAATCTCCACACCACATTTATAGGAGGGAAGAAGGAACAGGAGGCCAAATAAGAAATTGCCTTTCCCCTCCGTTCGTTCATCTCCAGCAAAGAGGCAATGATGACCAATATGGCTGACCATCAAACCACAGCGCCTAGCTGCAAATAGCCATGTAATGTAGGCAGGAGTTGCATTAGGAGCTGCAGCCGAGCTCCTGGCCGGCTGATGGAGCCAGACCTGCTCCCCAATGATGACAGACACACGGGGGAAATCAAGCCAATCACTCCCTCACACATCCGCATGCTCCTCTCCTCCCTTTACCTCTAAATAACCACACTCCTGCTCTTTTCTTTTCTCTCTGCCCGTATCGCTCTCTCAGCCTCCTCCGCCGTTGATCTATTAACCCGTCCCTCTCAGCAGAGGAACCGGGGCAATCTCAGTCTGGCAAAACCAATTCAACAGACAGTGTAATGCTCTCCACTTCAGCTAAGCTCCAATTGGAGCTCTTGAACTGGAAATTACATTTTCACAGCTTGCTAACACTGAATTAATGCCAATTATAATGGGTGTTCGAGATGAAGATGCAGTGAAAACAGCAGCTATATTTTAAGCCAAGGGAGCGTATTTGTCTGAGCCAAATGTTAATATCACTTGGTTTCAGTTTTTGACAGCTGCAATTTGTATTCAAAGCAATGGACAAGACTTGCAGCACCCCCCTCCCCTCCCCCCTCTTCTCTTTAACACTCTCACCTTGTTCTCTCTGCCTGTCTTCTCATCCCGCTGAAGTGGTTTTAGATATAGTTAGACAGGCAGCCTATAATAATGGAGATCAGGGCAACAGCAACATTACCTGCATCCTGCACAAAATGAGCGCGTTTAAACAGCGACAGAGGAGCGGTGAGATAAAGTGCTCTTGTGTCTAGAACAGAGAGAGAATAAATGGAGAGAAAATGATGGGACTTGGGAGGGAAGTTAATAGTGATAGAGTATACTGCTAGAAGAAAAGTCCCCGCAAATCCATGGAGCTGGAGCTGCTTCACTGCCGCCGAGACTTGTGAATCTAAACAGTTATTTTGACAGAGTTGACAGACTTGCAGAGTTTTTGAAATCGCCCCATGGTGAGTGTTCTGGGACATAAATATACTGAGTCACATACACAAAGCATTTTTTTTAAAGACAATATACGTAATTCTCTGAACCCACTCTCACTATTTCCTCCTGCGAGTGTTTGAAACCATAAAAACATTTTTGGGAGACGGTATAAACGTCCACACAGTGTGAAGCATTTTTGTGTTAGAGAATGGATGGATCAATGAAAGCACATTTGTTCCCCGGTGTAATTAAAAAGGAAAAACAGCATACGGCACTAAAACTCTGAGCTAGCTTCCAAAACACACACTTATCCCAGTGTACCTAAAGGATTGTATGGAAGTCCAACACTGCCAGTATTTTCTATTTGTGTGTGATAATGTATGACAACCTCTAAACTACACAACAGTTAACCCTGACCAAGCAATCTGATTGGTCAGGTTGACATTTAGAATATGCTCAAATCATCTTGACAGCCCACCGTGTTCATGACTAATAGTGTTATTCTGATCAGAGTGGGGATGTTTTTTTTATCGTGTTTATGACCTCCTGTTAGGCTTTTTCTTGCAGTAACATTTATAGATTCATTAAGAGGACTGGGTGTTAACTTTTGTTAATCTAGATCATTTATGGTGACTTTAGATCACACAGAAACTATGTTCAGCATCAGCTGCAGAGGCTGGTGAGTCTTTGACTGACAGGCAGTTCTACTGAGGTGACCCCAGACCCCATGTGTTTCCAGGGAAACAGAGACAACATTAATAAATTATTATTTTATTTATACTAAGAGGGTGAGCTTTAACTTCATTATTAGCGCTAGCTGCTGACTGCATCACTGTCATGCTCATAGTGATGTTAAAGCACACCATCTCATGAAATACTGCTTGATTAAAGATTTATTTGTATTGTATTGTATTTATGTTTGTTATGTTGTATTGTATATGTATTTATGTTTGATAAGGCAAAACTGCAGCCAAATAAATGTCCGGTTTTCTCCATATAACACTGTTGTGTTTATTATAGGCAGACTCACCGATGCACACTGCTGGTATAAGTCTGACATTTGTCACTTGTTTCAGGCATCCGCTATCTACATTTTCAAAGTCCCCAGGAAACAACAACAACCTCCGAGCTGCAACCTACCTGCTGAAAATGTTCGCTTCCTGACGTTCTCGCCCCTCAACACTATTTTGCAGCAGTACTGTCGCTGCATCCTGGGCTAAGCTCCGCCCAAGACGTTTGTGATTGGTTTAAAGAAGTACAAACAAGGCAGGGCATTTTTCCCCCATGGCAGAATGTATATGTGTAGAGCAGGACCTTTCTCCAGCAATGTGCACCGTGGAGAGAGGCATAAAAAAGATATTTCAAGTGCATAATTTATATGTGAGCATGTATATAAGTAAATGTACACTTGTTTAAGTGAATAAACGCCATATAAGCTGCAAATTATGCTATGTGTTAGCTTATGCTATGTGCTATATGCTACCTACTGTATAGATCTGGAGGCATAAATTGTAAATACAACACATACATACAGGCCTTTTATTTTATTTTCTCTCTTTCAGCTCATTTCTCTCGGGTTGTTCCGACCTGAGAATAAACCCCATTTTTCAACCATGACCTCGTGTCTATTACTGGAAGGAGCTACACTAATCATCTCATCATTCCTCTGATTTGGGTTCTTAGCAGGGTTGCCATGACTGCCTCGCAGACATGAATTTGGGCTTGTCCTTCTATGCAAATTTTAAGCCCATTTCAAATTCAGTTTAACATTTAAATATTGCCAGCTTTGAGATTGAGTTTGCAGTAATTGATATATTATCATTAACTTGTTTAAATTAAATATTATAAAAATGATTTGTAGACAGCTGACAGCATTTAGTTCCCAGGTTTACAAAAATAACATTTAATATTTTTACTTCAATTTTGATTTAATACGGTGATATTATGGAAACTTTACTTTATGCTTTGAATCCTATTATTTTCAGTCTACAGTACAGCACAAATGTTGGCTGTCTGCTTAGTTATGTTGCTCCTCTCGATTTCAAAAGCCATTCATGTTCAAGGCACTTTTCTTGTGGTGTGATGTGTAGCTGAAATTAGAGCTGAAATATCACACATTGTGCAGTCAGAGTATCACAAGTGTAGCGTAATTCCCAATGATGATCACACCTGTCACCGACACCATCTGGAGCTTCAGCTCTCAGATTCAGCGCTCGCTCTCCTCCCTCTCCCTGCTTGCATCTCTGTGTCCACAGCCCTTACCTAGACTGGTTGTGTGTGCTTTTGATAAATCATTTATCAACCGAGTCAAGCAGGTCACGCATCATAGCCTTCTCTGATGATGGAGACGCTGCATATTTCGCCTGCAAAATATCCACCCGGTGTATGCTGATCGAATGGCAATGGAGCAGATATGGAGTTGCTATGCAGCTCTAAGGTTGCTATTAGTTTGTATAAAAAATAAAAATAAATAAAAAGCTGTGCGCAAATAGTCCCTGGCAGAGTAACATTAATTGTCGTGCCCCAAAGATAGCTGATTTACAAAAAAAATTTGTTTTATTAAACACATTACCAGAGCATTAGAGAAGGCTGGAGAAAATGAGGCCTTGTTGTGTAGTGGCTCATCTCTGGAGGCCGTGCTGTGGATGTACACAGCTCATTAAAATGAGCAGCGATAATGGGAACAAGCTTGATTATCTAGCTAATGACATGTTGTCTCATAAAGAAACCAGGGAACTACAGCACAGGGATTAACTAGAGTACAACACTGCGCAGCTGAAAATATTTAAGATTCACTGCCAGATCATGAGTGTTGTACTGCGGTTAGATGACCAGAGCTAATGTACTGTGTGCTGTGTAAACAAAAGACGAGGTCAAACACTCACAGTTAAGTTAAAGTCAAAGTTCACCCAAATGACTAAGAAAAGACTTTTCATTATGGTATTTAGTAGTGATTGCTGCCTCCAATCCAATCATCTATAATGGAGGTGAATGGAATTCAGTTTGTGGCATGAGGCTTGTTAGTGGCTCTCTGAGGCTGTACAGGCACAGTGGTACTGTGAGCTAAATGCTAAGGTGGACATGCTAACATATGCAGAAATATTTTGCACCAAAATTAGCATGTATATGCAGGTTTTTTAAATGCAGCCAAACCAGCTAAAAGTAGGATGCATGCTGATGCATGCTGGAAAGCAGAGACTCAGCTCTGTGCTTTATTTTACTGTTTCATGATCCCTGGACATGTTCAGCTGGACAGGAGTCGTGTTAAGTTACTGGTGATGAACAACAACAACAACAAAAAAAGGATTTTTATTGTGTAGAATTTATCAGAAATAAAGTGTTTGTCCACCGTTCAGACGCTCAACTCAAAGAAAGCGTATCAGTTTGGTCCAGACTCTGCTGTGGGGGTTGACGCACACAGTCAAACAGAATCAAGCCAAGCAGCACATGTGTATGGAAAAGGTTACGAAAAAGAAGCAACAAGCCATTATTGCTCAGACTGCAGATAAAACCCAGATGTTAGTGGGTGTTAGTGGGTTTTTTGTCCAGTGTAAATGGGGTTGGTTTGTTTATCTTGTTAACCATCTTACTTTAGCACGTAAGCACGCTAACATTTGCTAATTACATCTAAACACATGCTGGCACAACTGAGGCTGATGGGAATGAATAAGCAGCATTCATAAACCAAAGTATTGAACAAATTATAGGCTAACTGAAGATGGTGCTGGATGAAAGGTCAGGGGATCACTAAAGTTATAGCAATTCATCTCGTACCAAATTTCATGACAATCCAGTACATATTTTCCTCTGACTCATATTCAGGGTGGGAGGCTCAAATGTCTGTTATTGCTGTGGTCCAGGTTGCAAGTCATATAAACCAAGAGAGTCTTACAATTTCACCGCTTCCCAATTGATCAGCAATTGAAAACACAGCAGACAGTGAAAATCTGGAAGGACATCAGACCATATGTTGTTTTGCTGGAAAAAACAAAACAAAAATGTCAACCTGCTGGTGGCGCTAGAAGAAAAGTCAGGGAATCACCAAAATCATCAGGCTTCATCCTGTTGGGACCATGATTGTCTGTACAAAATTTCATGGCAATTTATCCAGTAGTTGCTGAGATAGTGCAACTAAAAACAGTGACTCTTTCCAAAAACAATGTCTTTGCTACTCTGAATAATCCCTGTAGCACAGAAAAAGTCCCCAGTTGGCTTTGTGTTGACTGTGTGAAAACTGCTGACTCCAAATGTGTCTGTTTTTAATTTGGGCAATCCTTAAAAATCTCACGCAACCTTTGGCTAATTTGGCGTGCACATGGCACAGTAACAGGTTTCTGCAGCAGGTTCCTGTTGGAGGAAGCACAATGCACATCTATTGACTGAGAGGCTGCAGCGGGCCAGTGGCTGTCTGCCCAGGAGCAGAGGGATGTTTTTGTGTGTGTGTGTGTGTGTGTTTTTGTGTGTGTGCGCCCATTTGCTCTTTCCCTCACACAGAACCTCTATTGTGATGTTTCTGGCACTCTGCAGTAACATTTGACCAGGGGCCTCTGCCAGTTCCCCTGTCTGGCTCTCTCTCGGGACGTAAAGAAGAAAGACAGGTGAAAAACCCTGAATTATTTTCCCTATAAATAAGGTGAATCAGGGTGATTCTGGGGAGGGCAAGATGTGTAACGACGTAGATTTTTCAGGTATCTGTACTTTACTTGAATATCTATTTTTCTGACAAATTCATGCTTTTACTCCCTACATTTTAACAAAACTATCTGAAGTTTCTACTGATTACATTTGAGGGGTATTTGCGCTGCCTTACCAACATCAAGACTGATTTCAACCTCAGTGGATGGAACAATAACACACAGAAACGATTCCTTGGTGTATTCATCAGGGCATATCACGCATGACAGATGTAACAACATGGAAATGGTCATAAAAGATGTAACATGACATAACAAGACGAAACAAGACGATAACAATGAAAGAGACATAAAAAAAACTACATAAAATGTGAGACGAAAGAAATAAAAAGATGTAACAAGATGAAAACAACATAACAATACTTAAAACGAAAACAACGTAAAAGTGGTAACAAGATGAAAACACTGAAAAAGACAAAACAAAAGAAAAGACGAAAGACATAAAATGAAAACAAAATAGACATAACAAGATGAAAACGACATAAGAATTTGTGACACGACGAAGGTACTGTAACAATACATAACAAGACGACGTGAATGACGTGATAGATGTAACAAGACAAAAACAACGTAAGAGATGTAACATGACGAAAACGATGTAAAAGGCATAATGAGACAAAAAAAACGGCATAAAAGACATAACAAGACAAAAACGACGTAAAGAGTAATTTTAACAAGAGTGTGGAGAAAAGGTGAGGCTCAGTTAGCACAGAAACAGCTGGTAGAAATGTCCTTTCACATTTATAGTTTGAGTACATTTCAGAGCCTGTACTTTTTCACTTTTACTTGAGTAAAGAATGCACGTACTTTTGCCACATCTTTGAGGGCAAAATGTTAAGGATTCACATTTAGTATACTCACGGGAAATCAGATTTTTTTCCCCCTCCATTTGCAGAGCTTACAAGCCTCCTGCATTTAAGACATTAATAACTGGTCATTTCCGATGTGATTATAGATGGCACCTTATCTGAAAGTCTCCAAATGCCTTTTAAATGTCAGATTATTCTGCTCGCTTTTGAAGTGCAGCATCAGTAGCAGAAGTATAAGGTCTCATCATCATCATCACATCGGCAGAGCGATAGAGCTGTTGACATTTGGGATTTTTTCAGCCGTCAGACTATTCTGTTTGGAGAGCACTGAGCTGTGGGATCAAGTGTCAGGCCAGGTGACTGCCACCCCTCCTCTTTCCTCACAGTAGTTCACCCCTCTCCTGCCCTACACAGGAGCCCTCCTCACCTGTCAGTCATCCTCCTCCCCGCTGACTGACAGCTCTGTCAGCTAGTGGGGAGCGAGGGGAGACTGAGCGAGTCCAGTCACATCTGTTGTTTTACAGGCAGGCTGCGTTCAGCCCCAGGGATCTCATTATAACCCGGCCTGTCGAGAGAATCGCTCATGAAGCACTCAGCCACACAATGATACATGCACGCAAACAAGACTTCATGCTTATAGACACAAACGCAGGCATATGTTGCTCATGTTCGTTCAGTACAGGCATGTAAGTTGAACCAACCTGCCCACCCACATGTACATACAGAGACAAATTACACAAGAGGATGACGATGTTTCGGTGCAGCACGCGCCATGCAACACAATAAGTGACACTCTCAGTATTCACTGCTTGTATTCTGCCGCGCAGCTGTCGATCTGGGATTAAACTTTACTGCAAACAGACACTAAAGGTGAGCAACCGCAGCCTTCAAAGTCAAAAAGGCAGCAGTCATGAGGCAGTGAGGTGCTGCTGTAGACTGCCCACTGGCTCAGCGTTGCTCCTTGATGAGACAAAGTAGGCTGATTTGCGTCACATTACTGATTCTCACTGGCATGACGGGCACAGTGCTCCATGCAAATCATTGCTGTCTGTTTTTGTGTGTGCGTGTGTGTGTGTGAGAAAGAGAGAGGAAGGAGGATGAGCAAAGAGAGAGTAGGAAGGGGGGAGGAGTGTGAGAGATAGCATGGATAAAAAACAGCGTGCATGCTGGGATATGTATGTTGATGCAAGAAATTGTGTCACTCTGGCTCTCTGTGAAGGCAGGTTGCCCATTTACTCCCCACTGTTAATTACATCCTTGCACACACACACACACACACACACACACACACACACACACACACACACACACACACACACACACACACACAAGTGCACACACAAACACACCCACACACACACACATAATGCATGCAAATACAATGGCCTACCATCAGCTGCGTCCTTCATTCAAATTACTACTGTGGTGCTTTTCTATTTAGCAAAATAACAATAACAAATTAAGGGACATTTTCAGTTTCTTACAATTTGGGTTCTATGTGCTGAGTTTTTCTCATTATTTCTGCCTGTTATTGTAACAATGTACTCACCAAGGTAATTGCTGAGATTTTGGAAGGAAGCATTACTACTCGACTTTATTTGGAGGTAAAAACCAAGAGTGATAAACATAATTTTTTATAATAATCCTCAAATGCAATCACTGTCAACATTATGTGTGCACAGCCAGATCAAAGATGGATATGTCCTCTCTTTCCAGGTTTGGTCTGTATGACTGCTTGTGTTCTTTGAGCAATGATGACATGTTCTCAGATCTCAGCATTATATCTGGTTTTCAAATAACAATTCATTAGCAGTTAATCTGCTGATTATTTTCACAATTAACCATTTCTTTCATCTATAAAATATCAAAAACTCGAAAAGTGCTCAACACAGCAGTATCTTCAAATAGCTTTTTTTGTCCAAGAAAAACAGCAAATCCTTAATTTAAGAAGCTGGAAACAGCAAATGTTTGACATTTTTGCTCGACTTTATCCTTATTATAATCCTTGAGTTACTTTTCAAACTCAAGATTCCTGCCATTAAAATGCAATTTGTTACCTTACCCACTGAGAAAAGTAACTTGTTACCTTTGTGTTACCAAAAATGAAAACCACTTTGTAATTCCTTGCACTTGAAAATTGACCAGATTCTCAATGCCTTTTCCATGTCTGACTTCCTTCTTGATCTGCTCTGTGCAGCTTGACGCAGCATTCGTATTTGAAGCAGACGTGGAGTGGACACATTGAGGCACTTCACTTCTGATGGGAGCATCGTCTAGAATGGCTGTGCCGCAGCTCAGCAAAGTGGCTACATTTTTTACAACCTGAAAGAGAGCCAAGAGGAGGAGGATCTATCTGTCTTATGTAGCCACTCCCTGATGCATAGGCTATATACATCTCAACTGTCTTTGAATTGTGACTCCATCCCTACTCTCCACTCTCCCTCTCAATGTCCGTTTAATAATTGAGCACACTCCTCGCTTTTAGTGAACACCACCGACCCATGCTCCCATGTGTCTGTTTTATTGGGACACCGTGTACACATGCTGGGAAAGTATGTCAGTGTTGTTTTTTTTGTGTGTGTTTGAGATTTTCAGTCTAGCCGGTGGGTCAAGATCAGGAGTGGACATTAAAATTCATAAAGGGGCACTTTAAATCCAACAGCACGTCAGTGGCAAGAGATGAGATGATAAACACGCGAGCCTCGGGTCGACATGCACAGACAACAAGCCTCAGGCCAAAGCAAGGCCACTGTCTTCTTATTCAACTCACCTGGGCTCGCCGGGAGCATTTATGTCCACACAGGCCAGTCGACCTGCAGAAGACTTAAAATGAGACATTACAGCTAACAACATTTAAGCTTCCCTGGGTATTCAGGATCACAATACAGGCTTTGTTTGGATGGTTTTATGGTTCTGTACACTCTTAGAAATAAGGGTCCCAAAAGGGTTCTTCCTAAAGGGCTGAGCTTGTACCTCGAACAATTTGCTTCTAAAGATTCCTTTTCTGAAGAAAGGGTTTGTCAAGGGTTCTTTGTAAGACTAGGGGTTCTCTAAGGAAGGGTTTTTGAAGGATTGCTGAAAGCATGCTTTTATAAGGTAGATTTTACGTGAAACCCATGGAATATAAAAGGGTTCTCCACAGAACACTTAGGTGGATTTAACATGAAACTCTCAGAATATAAAAGCCTTATTGAGCCTCCCTATAGAACCCTTGGGTAGGCTCTACATCAAACCTTTGGACAATGGAAGGGTTCTCTGTAGAAACCTTGACTGGGTTTTACATGAAACCCTTGGAAAATAGAAGGGTTCTTGGTTGAACCTCTTGGGTGAGTTCTACATAAAGCCCTTAGAAAATAGAAGGGTTGTCTGTAGAATCCTTGTGTGGGTTCTACATGAAATCCCTGGAATATTAAAGAGTTCTGTGTAAGTTGAGTGTATAAAATGTATTATCCCAAGAGTATTTAGGGTGATTTAGAGTGTATTTAGAGTATATGGTGTAAAGAGTGTTTCAGGGTGTAATCAGAGAGTTGTTAAGGGTGTACATTTCCCGTTCAAAAAGGCAGAGAGCAGTTTCTGATGGCTGTTGTGCTCCAGCCGCAGCAGATTAACCTGCTTGTCCGAGTGGAGAGGAAAGTGGAGAAACTTCGAGCAGACTAAAAGCCTACTTTAAAAGAATTTTAATCCGGAAACTATCTTAATAGTGTACAGGCTGAAACTGTCCTTGATCTGATGCATAGCTGCGAGGCGAGCTCCACCGCAGTTTCCTATTTATAAAATAATCTCCCGCCAAAGGCTACACACCAGCTTAGACAATCCTTTTTAACCAGCGTCTTATCCAGCTTCTTGTCCACCCTGTAACTGCCATTTAAATGCTCCCTCTTTTCTCCTCTCATGAGAAATATTCTGTATTTTTGTGGGCTGATCATTTGCCTTTTAGGGACAATATTACTTCAGTTTACAGGGACACTATATGCATGAAGAATCCAAGCTTTGGTCAGGAGAAATAACTAGATTAAGATGAAACATTATGCATGTCTGTCAGAAACATCTCTGTTGGAGCCCTGGAGTATAGAAAATGATTAAGAGTGTCATGAAACACATCTAACAGTTCAAACTTCTATGTGTAGCATCAATATAGTGGAGATCTGATATACTTTGTCAAGCAGAAATAGACCATTGGCATATATAAATTTAGAAATGGACAACATGAGAACTACTCAGAAGTGAACATATATATTGATCGCCCCTGGTGGCTGGCTGCAGTATAGCACATAAATTCAGCCTCCCTCATGTTAATCAATAGGACATGGGCCAAACTAAAACATCAAAGTACATGCCAAATACATTTTTCTGTCATTTCAGGTAGCTCCAATTAAGCAGATGTTTGTTCAAGTCTTCATTTTTATGATCAGTTTGGTTTTCATTAGTTATTTAATGTGATGTAAATGGGGTTTTCACATCATGATTGACCAGCTGAGCTCCGCTCGCGATTGAGTCGGCCAGCTTTGTGTGCAGGAACTCAAAAGCGTGACCTCAACGCTGGTCGCTACATACTCCAAATGACATCACCAGCACAAGATAGCAGCGCTCATATCCAGGATATTTTGGCTTCAGTTTTGTACAGTATAGGAGGAAATGGAGCTGCAGCGTCCATCTTTATTTCCAGTGAATGGGATAGATGCTAATATTTTTAAGCACTGGCCCCATGGGCAACCAAGCCTCTAAACCTGATGGCAAAAGTACATTTTTGGTGCTCCAAATGTAAATGAATGTAAAAACATTACAGAAAAGTCAATTTGACATACCTTAACACAGCCTTTCTTAACTGTGACACTTGTGTTGTCCACTTGTCTTTTGAATTGTGACACAGTGTTTCCTGAAGACACTGTTTCCAATGAAAAGCCAGCAAAACTTCTCAGCTAGTTGAGGAAATGGCAGCACACATTAGGTCCTTGGATGTGTCATATTCTAGCTACATAAACTCCTGCTTCCATCCACTCTTAGCTTGTGTTAGCAGTTTGAGTAGGCTTAGTAAACCCAGACTTCAACAGCCCCAAAATATTGGTAGCTAGTAATACCCATTTTAATAAATGTATCTGTAATCTGATTACATCTGTTTTATGTAACTGTGATGGAACACAGTTACCTTTTTTTCCCATCCTAATTACATTACTCCATTTCATGTAATCCATTACTTTCCAAGTCTGCGTGTGAAAGTGTTTTCTTGTCACAACAATCTGCCCTTAGATGGTTCGCACACATGTACAGAAGTGATCTGTGTGTATGTAAATGTATCTTATGTATCTTATCGCATGTATTCAAATTAAAGATGTAGATAAAATGTGCATGGTTTTTATATGAGCGTTGCTGACTGTTCAAAAGCTCCAGATGGAGGAGACAGATTTACATAAAATGTGACAGTGTGTGCATTGATGTGTGGTATCATTATCTCAGTTGCAATCAACTGTGCAAGAAGAAATGCAGCAACATATGTAATGTAACACACATATATAGTAATATAGTGCACATATACACTGATCAGTTAAAAATAAAGTGCAGGCACAGATAATACTGAGTCAAAAGCAAGGTTATGTATGCAGAGACAGTGAATATAATGTGTTGATGTGGTGCTGTGGAGATGACAGTGAAATGCCTGATCAGTTCGATTCGTATTCACCTTCATATTCTAACATTTTTCAAAGCAGGGGGCCAAGAGAGCTCATAAAAATGCCCCATCTCTCGCACTAAACAAGCTATTCGATTGAAAATTTCTGCTTCATTCAGATTCTAAAATAAAGCCTTCACCTTTCTCTCTCACAATCTTCTTTTGAAAGTTTTAATGGCTCATGAATCGATCCCTCCTGCATTTTTGCAACAAATTGAACAGTGGAGAAGGATAAAATAAGTCGAGAAATAAGCCTGGTACTTTGGCGGCGCATGAGGCAGGACCGTGGAGAAATTACCTTTATTAAGTCTACAACGACCCTATTGATTTTCTGTTGTGTGCCTGCCATAATAATGAAGACGGCGGATGTCAATGCGACCACAGTGTAATCAGTGTATGCTCTGACAGCCTTTCTCCAAGTGATGAAGAGGAGAAAGGCCAAGTTGTGACATGTAGCTGCCTGGCAGGCCCGCAGGATTACAGCTGATTTGACCACTGAGTGAAACAAATTAGTTTTTAATGTGGAACTACAGATCAAGAGGTTGTCAGTCTTTAAGGTGCACATTTTAACAAATACACAACATCTGGGTTTAGTTTTGTTGAAGGTTGAAGGCCCACTCTTTATAGTTATTACACTTAAATTTGAGCTGCATTTACATACGATGAACTAATGGACATTTTGTGTGTTTCTCAGCTGATCATAACTGAAAATACAGGTTCGTTTTACTTCTTTTGATGTAAACAAGGGGTCTACACGTTTGTTTTTCAGGCAATGGACCCCTTAGATGATAGACAGATGGAGCAGGAACACCCTCCTTTTATACTGCATTGAATATGTTCTGTTATTTTGCCATTTGTGCTTACCTGTAGCTGGTAAGTTTGTTTCAATACCAGTTTTATCACACCAAGTTGTGCCAAGTCCAGCCTGAGATGGACCTGCTTCAGAGGGGAGGCAAAGTGCGGCCGATCCGCTGCCAGCGTTCAGCACTTTTGCAGCTTCTAACTGAATCTCTATGGCATGAAGTTTCATTTCTTTCCTGCACCGCTATTGTTACTGTCAGGTATCTGCGATTTGTCACCACCCCTTGGCCTCTGACGCTGAAGCAGAAGGGCTGTAGTGGGTAGCGGCTGTATCTGATGGGCCAGAAAACCTTTTAAATATGTGATTAACACTGAAACGGTTGCAGTTTGGGTAGGTTTATGCTCAAAAACTACTTGTATATAGGATAGGATATGACAGTTACATGGTGGGGAAGATGTTTGGTGTTACAATCATGAGTCCATCCACTCAACCTCCGCCATGTGTGGACTTTATCCCTCTTCATTCCACATTAACAGCCCTCATCTTGTGCAACCGTGGATGGGTTTACATTGAAGTCACTTGAAAAGCCTGTCGTGCAGCAAACAGGTACCGTCTGTGTCTGTACGAGCTGCAGAGGGACAGTGACAAATCGTCAGTATGTGACCAGTTGGGAGTAAGACTGGCCTGAAAAATGACACTTGTAATAGTTGTAGCTGTATGTTGTAATAAATCAGATCCTGGTGACTTAATGGATGAGACAGGATAATAAAACAGCATCATCCCTGGTTTGATTTCTGGCTAGAGCACTCTGTTGCATGCTATTTGCCACTCTTTCTCTTCCTGACCACCTTATTGCTTGCCTCATGATACCTTGAGTACATTATGGGCAGTTAATGCTTCCACACATCCAGCATCTGTGACAGCTAAACCACAGGTGTCTTCCCTTGTCTCTCTTTCTCATTTTAGGGGAAATCAATTATGTGGGAACACATGGCACTCTTCATACTTATTGTAAAATGACATAATGTGGTCATACCTCTGCCTGCCTAGTGCTACAGAGGGACTGGAAGGACAGTAGAATACTTAGAGAACCTCGTCAATTTAAAAGTCAGCATTGAGCCAAGTCAGAGCCTTAACGTTTCACATCCCTTGGCTAACACTAAGCTAACTTAAGTTTTTTTGAGGCCACTTCCTCAGGTTGTCCTCTCATCCTCATCCAGTGAAGACTCCCGGATATTTCCTGTCGGTAACTTCACTGACAGACTATTCGGTGAACCTACAAAAGCCAAAAAAGATTCCCCCAAAAAAGTGATGTAGTGAGAAAAGAAGCCATCTTTTCTCATACATGCACCCACATACAGTTTATGCCACAAAAACAGACATTCAATACCTGCTCACATCCAAACCCATTTAGAAGCAGGCAGGCGAGTGTAGGCAGACATAGATACATGCCCACACAATCCCAAATTGTGGACTCTGATTTGATTCCTTACACATTCATATCTGGGGCCATTTCTATGTAAATTCGCAGCTCTTCTGCATCCCTTGACATTGTCATTCACTGCTCCGGCAACACTCGCCACAGGACAAATTTTAAAGCAGCCGAGGAGACTTTGATCCTGCTGAATACAAATGATGACACGGCTCAACAAAGAGGCCTTTCACACGGACTCCTCTGTCACGCCAGGCCGCTGCCTTGAAGGCACGTGGTGGTCAGATTAGCCACACTTGAACCTGCTAAACCACTAAGAGATGCTCAACCATGCAAAGAAACACAGAGCATATAAAGACAGAGAAACACTGTTTTAGATACTTGCCTTCAGCGATCAGTCCATAAATCGATTAGTTGGCTGACAAATGTAATCAGTAAAAATCCTGTATGACTTTGTGTGACTAAATCAAGCAAAAATGTCAAACTTTTGCTTGTTTCTCATTTTCCTCTATGAGAATTTGTGGCTTTCTTCAGTTTAAAACCATTGTAAACTTAATATATTTTGCTTTGTGCTGTTGATCAGATAAAACAAGCAATCTGAGAAAAATTAAAACTGCTACAAAAAGTTTTTAACTGCTTATGAGACCATCTCAGTTTATTACTGATGCTTCTACTGTATATTACCTGCAAAAGTAAACAAGACCATCTGTGAAAAGATCAACTATTTCTGTGTAGTTGTTCTTAATACCCGCCACCGGGGTGGATTCTCCTTGAAATCAGATGAAACAGGTCCACAGGGCTTCCAACATCAAAAAGATGTTAAAGTCCCTTGTTTAAGCTTTAATCATTAACAGATCAATCAGTAACTGACAAATAGACAGATTATTTAATTATTGTAATAATAGGGCTACCCCAGCATCCTCATGTATGATTGGCTATCTGTCCAGTGAGGAATCTGAGTGTGAACCAACTGTATAATGAATATTTTAGATAATTCATCATTTCCTTTTTTATGTAGGCAACTTTGAGTGTTTTACAAGGTTCATCTTGATTTACGGATTATTTTACAACACAAGGATGTATAATGGGATCTTAGCTGTAGTTCTCTTTATGCAAACATGCAAACAAATAAAAAACAAACACAAAAAAGGATTAATTAAGGAGTCTCACAGTCTGAGGATAAATACATTTTCTTTTTTAAGACTAAATAATAAAGTTCGGAAGCTTTATATTATAGTTGTATGGTGCCACTCTAGTTAGTTTTGTGATTGATAGGGCTATTTATCTTTTAAATTAAAAAAATGAATAAATCAACACAGGAATGTCAGAAACTACTGTCAGTAATTAAAGTAGATATTAAAAATGGTAAATTAATGTTATTCCAACATCTGTGCATACACATGCGTGCATATGTGCACACATACACACACACACGTACATATATATGTGTGTGCTTGTGTATACGTAAATAGGCAATATTCTAGCAGAAGGAGTCAGTAACCTTTGCAGGTAATATAGAGGGGTTAGTAATAAACTGAGACTTTTTCATCACGAGACAATAAGTCTTTGTAGTAGCTTTGATTTTTATGTCAGAAAATAGTAAAAAAAAACGGCAGGCATTACAGTTATTCATACACAGTCAATAAAAAAAGCAGGAGGAGATTTTTATTTGGAATATTTTATTTTCTATGTTATTTTTTGTGGTTATTTTGGCAAACAGCTGAGCATGTAGAATGCAGCATTAGCTCCTTCAAACTCTGCTACTTTTCTCCTTTAATCTGTTATTTTTTTCAGCTTTACTGACAGAACTAAACTTGTAGGAGTGTTGAAATAAAGATGTGGGGTTTGGACTTAAGAGCAGCGGACCCCGAGAGGATCAACAAATGCAGTCAGATCAGCTGGTTGCAACGCTGCTGGTGACCACAGATGAACGCCTCAGGAGGAGAGGAGGTGCGCGGATAAGAGCCATGCAGGTTGCTCCTGGATAATGTCCCGCCAGGAAAATAAAATGAATATCGACCATATGATCATCATCAACATCTTGTCGCTGCTGTTTACATTCAACCTGACACAAATAAAAAAACACTACAGAATTATTTCCAATGTGCGTGTACGTGTCTGTGTATATGTATTTCTGTTGTTTTATATTTTAACCCCATTCCATTCTGAATTTAATAAATCATCTGTGTTGCATTTTCTGTGTATTATGTAAGAACTACAACTCTAGTTTCTTTGTACAACCCTGTGTTGTATTATGATAATAAATGTCCTTGAATCCTTATTATGGTGGAAACACTGGCGCTTTTGTCCACAGAGGCCTCGAAAATGAAGACAATGTGAAAGTTCCCTGTCGTAGATTTAATCAGTAACTGACAAATAGACAGATTATTTCATAACAGAAATAATGAAAATATCATCAGTTGCAGCCCTGCTTGCCTACAGTTTTGCTATTTTTTTTTAGCAACAGATGAAAAAGAGCTAACACTTAGAAGAAAGATAAAAATAGCGACCTGTTCTTGAATAGTTTTAAACTTAATAGACAGTGCGCTCTCCTTTTGTCTCAAAGCTCCTTGAAGATAAGGAATGAGAGGAAGATGACCAGACACATAGAGGCCTTTTGGATGCAGCTTGTGAAGGTTCAGAGAGGGGTGATATATATTCACAGAAATGTTGGCAATGTGTAACTTATTGCTCCTCTAAAGCCTTTTTATGTGAGAAATTTTCATGTCTTCCACCTTGATGTGCAGAGTGCTGGCTCTCTGGGAAATGATGGACAGTCGGTCTCTGAACTACAGGCAGTCCTCTCTGTTCTGTCTCAGCTTCTTGGTTTCGTTATTCGCCTCTTCAGCTCTCTGGTCTCTGCAAGAGGGAAGCAACATTTTCTTTCATTGTTACCTCACTCCCTGGATCCAGCTGAGCATGCAAGACATTTTGGGGGTTGTTCTCAGCCTGTTCTGGGGTTGGGCATCCAGAAATTCAGATTTGGCTGCTTAGATGTATTATGTATATACACCCACTTTATATTTTTGCACTATTCTCATGCCCCAAATAGTACATTTATATGCAAACTACTTACCACCTTGTTGTGTGGCAATACGTCTTTGGATTGTGCAGAGTAGCTGTGAATACTTATAAATGATCACCTTTCAAGTTGAAGTATCGAACATTTTCCTATTTGCACATTCAGTAGACGTGTAGCAGCATTATCATTTAATTGTGGTTGTTCTTCTGTCCACCTAATGAACATAATTCCAATATTCTGTCTCCTTTTAGCTCTGTTTTGGTGTCTACCATCTTCCGAGGGAAGTATATGAATGATAATTCTCGGTGAGTTCCTCGCTACGAGCAGCCCCTTTCACTTACAAATGGCCATGCGATCCATTATATATATAAAGAAATCTGATGAATGCTGCGTTAAACTTATATCAGGTAATTATGCACATGAGGAGGACCAATAATCCGTCAGTGTCAAATAGATTTATATCTGAACCGATGTCAATTAATCATCTGGTCAATAAACTAAAAATTATCAGATGAAAGTTTGTCAGTTGATGAATCACTTTGGGTAATTTAGAAATACTCAAGAAGTAAAATATTATGATGATGTCACAGATTTTTAAATGTCTTTTCTTGGCTCTAGGAAAGTTTTACAAATATAAAAATGCCACGCTTAAAAACAGAAAGAGTGATACTTTCAGTTCAGAGCAATTTTAGGTCTCCTGTCAACAGTTTTACACTGTGACAGGACTCCATGGTGGCTAATGGAGAAAATGCTTTTGGGGGCAACAAGGGAATTTTTGGCTGCAATACTGCAAGTGGCCACTGGGAAGAAATGGCAGCAAGACTGAGCTGTAATGCTCTGTATATGATTATATAATACATCTATGCTGATAACGTTAGCTACACTGACCAATCGCTAACATTAGCGGCTAACGTTAGCAACACAGACCAGTGATGGTGACTAATAAAAATAATATAAAAATAGATAATCAATAATAAATATTTGGTTGGTTTGCTTCACGAAAATGAACATTGCTCATTGTATACCTCAAAGTTTTATTTATTCAAGTTAATTAAACTTAAGATTTCCAGTATTCATTATCAGAACACTTCAGACCTGATAAACACAAGTTCTTCTAACTTTTGACTTAAAATAATGAGTTGAATGAACGTACTGTACAGACTTTAATCAACTCATTACATTAAGTTTCTAAAGACACATGCTCAGCATATTAGCACACTCACCATCATGCATCATTTGAGAGTTAAAACTCTCCTGAGATCCTTCTATTTTATATGAAATAAAAGCATATATGATGAAAACTTATAGTGTGTCTCTAATACACTTCAAGAAAAGTCATGGTGGCTTGTTTTCACAATAATGAGAAAACTGTGAAATGAAGAACTGACTTGAAAAACTGAGAAAATGTAAAAGGAAACCAAATTTGCTTGTAAAGCTCCTCAGTGTGAGTTATCAGTTCAACTTAATATCTTAAGCTTGACGTGTTTACTCAAGTACAACTGAATCGATATCAAATTTATTTGACTAAGAAACTAAATTTGTTTTGAATCATCACAAAATGACCCCAACTTGTCTTAAGTTCAGTCAGCTTAATATTTTAAAGCAGCCCAGACACAAACTTTTTAAAGTTAAAACAAATTGTGGTATTTACAGTGCTGTTATTGCAATCAGTAAAATTATATAACATATCATTTGCTTAATTAGTAACAACAAAATGCAAGGTAAGTAACTATCATCAGAAATGAAAACGGTTGTTAAAGATGGACCTAGGTGGGTCATAGTGAGGCAGCCTGCTCCATTATGCAATGCAATATCCTGTAGAGTGTAAGATTCACTGAATAGACAAGCAGCTCAGCCCATGAAAGACCATCACCTCATGAAGGTAATCTACTGTCAGATCATAACTTGATAACTTTGTACCTGTAAATAACTTTAATCACTACCAACAGCACCAGGATCCCTCATTTCACCACCTCCTCTCGCTCCCTCTCCTCTCCACTTCATGGCCCGGCCCACCCCCTCGCTCTCAGACAGAGAAACTCATTATAGCTAAGGATTAGATCGATCAGTATGAGGGGGGGGAGATGCCCAGTGGAGAGGCAGCATGCCTGGGCCAAGCAATTTATGCCAACAATGGAGCTCATCTCTGCATATCCTGACTGCTTCACAGAGGAAAACACTCAGCTGCAAACCACTGGGTGGAAAAAAACACATACACACAAACACACATACGCAGACACACTCAATCATGGGAACACATTCATTTTAACTGAAATATACCTAATAGCAGAAATGGCCAAAATCTTCTGATGGTTACTGAGATGCAGGCTTGGATGGAATAGGTAATTAGGGTAGGTAACCGTAATCCATTACATTTTAAAATAAAGAACGATATACTACCACGTGCAGTACGAACACATTACAGCACTTCGTGAGTCTCACAACATCATTCTGGTCTCAGTGAAACCATCTAATCTTACAGTCATAACATTATAATGGCTAACACTAGCTACACAGACCAACTGCTAATGTTAGCAACACAGAAATCCAGTCCAGAATATGTTTCTCTCAGTGTACTTGAAGTTTGAGTGTGGAGTATTTGCATTGCTGCGTCAATCTAAACATACATTCACACATAAAAGAGGAAGGAACAGATAGCGTACAAGCAAAATCATATTGGGCTAAACATTTTCACCCTATTTTGTCCAAAATTAACGGAAAGTAATAACATTACATTACTTTAACATTGTGATAATTGGATGAGGTTACTGACTACAGTTTTAAAAGGTAATTAGTAGTTATGACTGAGATGTGATTAGTATATGTCTTGTCGTTAACGAGATTAAGCCGGTTTGTGTAGCTAATTTTAAAACACATGCACTGACAAACATGAAGTCTCCATTTTCACATTCTGAGAAACCCACTGCTCAAAGGGAAAAAGCTCCCGGTAATGGAACATTTTCCCCCTGACAACATTTTATTTTCAAGGCCGACATTTTCTCCTCTAAGTGGGTTTGCTTCTGCCGGAAAGGCAGAGCCTCCTGCCATTGCCCTGGAAACCGGGGAGAGTAAATACAAGTGGGATTGGGTTGGTGCTCTGCTGCGTGTCTTCACAGTAGCCTCATCTCACTCCCTCTGCACCCTTGGCCTATCTTTATTTCCCAGAGGGGTAATGTTGGCTTCAGTTCCTGGTTCCCCTGACTCAGGAATCCACTGCTACTCAAGGTGTGTGTGCAAGAAAAAAAAGTCTGTGTGCACATGCATGTTCATATGTGTGTATGCCTAATGTTTTGTGGGGGTTCGTAATGGATTAAGCATCAAAGCAGCGAGCATCGGAGCAGCTGAGCTTTCCATAAATTAACTTCACCTTTTGTCTCTATTTCTTCCTTATTTGTACCTACTTATTATTATTTTGGGGTGGAAATCCATGCAAATGAGGACGTGTCTAATCCTGTCCCTGGTTATGGGTGATAATGGAGCCTTTTATTGTTTACAGTAAGGACGTATCATCAGGCAGGTAGAGGAGTGGGCACCTTATGAAGATCCTGTCACCAGAGGTGGCAAAAGTACGCACATTGTGTACTCAAGTAGAAGTACTGATTCAACTTCTTTACTCAGGTTAAAGTGAAACAGTATGGGCTCTGAAATGTAGTCAGAGTGTACAAATAAAAAGTAGCACCCTGAACATTTCCACCAGATGTTTCTGTGCAAAGATCACTGAACCTCAGCTTCTCTCTGGTCGAGCCTCATTCTCTTGTCTGTTTCCTCTTGATAAATCTTTTTTGTCTTGTTACATCTTTTACATAGTTGTTTTTTGTCTTGTCATCTTGTTTTTGTATTTTTCTGACTGTCATGCGTGCACTGGCTAGAAGGAAACTGTCTTTTCTGTCTGTTATTGTCCCGTTCATTTAGGTTGAAATCAGTCTTGATGTTGGGAAGGCAGCATGCAAAATTAAAAAAATCAGTAATTCCCCTCAAATGCATTAAAACCAAAGGAAGGAGCATGTCTTGAAAATTGAAGGAGTAGTAAGTACAGATATTTGTGTTAAAATATAGGGAGTAAAAGTGAAACGTTGTCAGAAAAATAAACACTCAAGTTAGATACCTGAAAAATCTGTAACAAAGTATTTGTACTTAGTTACTTCCCACTTCTGTCTGTCACTGCTATTTCACTTCATTTCATTGTCTGGTTTCAGCTATAGCACAAAAGTGCTCCCGTTGAAGCCTCAAAATAGTTCAGTAAATTGTGTCTCAGGGGCACAAAATGGGAATAAAAATGAGATATCAACAATCTTAAAATGCTGGTTATGAAATAGAGGCTTTTATTCTGTGAGACACTTTTTCTGCATGGCCAAATCTCAGCTCCCTTATCGATTTATCATCTGTACATAAAAGGGTTTGCTTTTGAAATTAGCGCAAAGTGTGCAGGCCCTAATTAGAACCATTAAGGATGCTAATTACATACCTGAAAAATGGCCAACAAATAAGACAACCGAGCGCA
>JAJHUR010076597.1:0-18320 GCA_027495735.1 Lutjanus campechanus | reverse complement strand
AAGTTTTTTCCATTTTTTTTTTTTTTTTTTTTTTGTAGGGACGAGAGCATGCGAGTGGAGTGGAGTGGTGAGAAGTTCCGCTTCTCGTTCCGCCGTTCAAAGCTGCACCAGGCCGCTCCGCTCATTATCGCTCCACACTCAACTCAGATTTCATCCTGCTCCATTCAAATTGCTCACTCCAAAAATATAAAAATCTGCATTGTAGTTCAACTTTAGTTTAAATTGTAGCCTCGGCCAAAACGCGCTAAAAGCTTCAATATGCGCAAATCAATTCAAGCTTCACACCAACAGGTCGTATTGTATCTGTATATTTCTCCACTAGTATTATTGTAAATAATAGTTTATTTCTGCATCACCTTATATTATCTTGATGGGTGTTCTATACACGTTTATTAATGGGTAAGAAATGCATTTAGGCATTTATATTTTTACGGGCTATCTTACTGTTTTATTTTGAAACCTCCTGTGACCCACCTGTGGGTGACACGCAGCAAAGGGCCGAAGGCGGGAGTCAAACCAGCAGCCGCTGCAGAGGACTAACAGCCTCCATACATGGGTCGGACGCTCTACCAACTGAGCTAAACGTCCACTGAAATAAGCACAATTTAAAGGAACATATTTCACAGGTCTTTATTCTGTTCGCTGTTGAAGATCTTGAGATGTGGTTGAAAGCTCTGAAAAATCTATAGAACTATGTTGTCACACAATATACTCATATACTGAAAGTAATTTCCTAATTTAACACTTAGCAAGACAGCAAATCAGAGTGTCCTGCTCCTTTAAAGAAGTCTGTTTTGAGGAATGTTAGCAACTGAGCAAACTAAAACTGAAAATAGAACACAAATTCCAGTCAAGACCGTTTTAGATACAATTTTGACTCGATTTCAGGCGTATTTAGTTGAATAACAAAGCTCCAGTTTGCAGTTTTGGACGGGGATCTCAGTTTTCCTTTTGTTGTGTTGGTGCACGACTGTTCAGCTTTAAAAAATGTTTCCTGGAAAATGTTCTTGCAGATGTGAAGAAGAAATTAATGACAGACACTAAACTGGACGGAAAACGTTTGTCAGCCTCAGTTAAGGCTGAAGTACACATACTTTCTGAATGGTGCACACAAACACATTCTGAGAAAACTGCAGTTGCTTGCCAGTGCAGCGGGGTGCCATCTGCTCAATTGCAAGACTGTCCATCACCAAGAAACAGCCAATCAAGCAGCTCGACTGTGACGAGGTGACACCCTGGAGGCTGCAGTAGCAGATGGAGGAAAACAGCCCTAAATATACGGCACTGAAATGCACTCAGACACTCATCTACAGCTACATACTGTACATTAAACAGCATGACGACACAGCACAGCTCCACTATGGCCCATCTGGGCTGTCAACAGTGGACTGAGCGGTGTAGGTGTGGATGTACAGTAAGACGGGATGCATTTGTGCTGTATGAAGCATGAGGCACACATGTCCATGTGCACATGAGTCAGACCACAGACGTAGTTTGAGTGATTGCATATAATTTAAATTGATCATTGAAATGAAACTACTAAACTGAATTGGCACTAATTAAACATTTGGACCAGATTCCACAAAACAGCCTGCATGTAGGAGACATTAGAATTCTTGTCAGATGGTCTGCCAATCATTCAATCTGTCCATTCCTTTGTCATTCCATCCAACAATTTGGCCCAGAGCGAGAATTCTCCAAATCTACTGGCCAGATTGTGAACACAGAGACTCAAAATGACCACAGAGAGACTCAAGTCTTGCTTTTATGTAAGAGAAGTGGGTTAGAACCCTGTGCAGGACTGCTCTCAATCCAACTACTGCTGGACTTCTGACCACTGCAGTGTCTGTGTTCCAGACCTCCAGGTCCCGCCTGCACTGAAGTGTAAGCTGTCCACCCGGGGCTTAACAATTAATCAAAATTTTTATCAAAATCACAATATGGTCTACTGCAATTAAACTATTTAATAAAACCCAACCTTTGTTTGTAAAATTATTGTTGTGCTGCAGAGACGTGCTTGGCCAACACATCAGATTCTACTGGCTTAAGAAAACATCTTTGTAGTGCTGCCACTATATCAATTAATCTGTCAATCATTTTTATGACTAATTGAATAGTTATTTGGTCCATAAAATGTCAGAAAATGTTGATCAGTGTCTCCAAAAGTCGGGGATGACGTCCTTAAATGTCTTGTTTTATCCACAAGTCAAAGATATTCAGTTTTCTGTCAGACAGGAGTAAAGAAACCAGAAAATACTCACATTTGAGGAGCAGAAAACAGAGAATTTGGTCAGTTTTCTTTTTTTAAAAAAGATCCAAACTGATTATTAAATTACTAGTTGATGATCGATTAATCAACAAATCATTACCGTTGTACATGCACAAAAATCAGACCTTTAACAGGTTTTTCAATGAAAATGAGATCAATGATGTAAAAATTATAATATCCACTAATATTGTAAATCATATTGCAATTGCAGTATCAGTAAAAACTCATCACAATTAGATATTTTTTGCCCAACTGCCCAGTACCACAAGATCTGTGTTGAGACATGCGTGATCCCAATCCCGATACAGTCTTCTAATTCAGCATTTCCTTTTCAGGCTATGCACTACTTTCTACATCCTGACCAGGCAACACAGCCATTGCCATAATGCTATAATATGAAGTTGGCACATTTAGATGCTATTAAATATATTGCAACAATCTGAATTAAAATGCAAACTGTTACATGCCAGGCAGGATATAAGGACCTCTTTGTTGTTTTCCCTCCTGCTTGTCTTCTCTCTCCCCCTCCCCTCTTTTGTCTCCAGCTGATAACTTAATTGGGATTCACCTGTGAAGATATGAACAGGCTGCTCATTGGTCCTCTCTGACCGGAGCTGGCCAATCAGGATTCAGGGCAGTCAATAAGAGGACCCAGCCTGAGGCGTTAAAGTCTCTGACTCTGCTGCTCTGAGCCTGCCTGTGGTTGCTGGTTGCTTTTGTTGAGGTACTCTGCACATTTTTCTTCACACATGTAGTCACTTCCTGTTTAGAAACACTAGGTTTATTGGTTGGTGCCACTTTTGGTGAAGTTTGTTTTTAGACAGTACAGTTAGGTCTTTTGTTTCTCTTTTGTTTTAGAGAGGCTGGTCAGGCCTAGTTTTGTTCTTTTCTTTCTTTTATTTGGCACATTCACCGTCCCATCTCCCCCACATTTTGAGAACCTTTGTTTGTGAATATCATAATATGGTGTAAATAAATCTGCTTAATTCTGCCACCACTACTCTGACTCCCCCAAGTTCTTTGTTACATACCCTTGTTAGACAGTAACACAACAACCAAAGACTGACAGAGATGTGTGAGTGGGCCCAGTAGCCCAGTGGTAATAATAATACCAAAATTACACCATTACACTGTCATTACATTTTTCGTTTTGTGCTCAACCTAGAACCATCTGGTGCACCCCGCTTTGGGAAACCCTACAGTCAGTGATTTAAGGGAGAATGCCATCCCCCTTTTTTAGCAAAATGCATCCCCATTGTGCTACTGTGTGATGGGGTGGCAGGTTAACAGAGTGCAGAGGCAGATGGTTGTTTCGTTAAATGTTGGTCTACTCTTCCTTTATCTGACTGAGGTTTGTGACAGTTAGGAGACTGATATTTCAGAGCCATGGTCGTGGCCAGAGGTTCTAACTGTACTGTGTGTTAAATCCAGGCCACTGATGTATCAGATGTGTAACTGGGCTTTTGTCTCTCAGTCACACCCACTTTCAGTTTCATCTTGGATCTATAATACTCAATACCATATTGAATTGTAGTCTATATACATGGTGATACGTGAGCTCCCTCTAGTGGTACATTCAAAAATGTTTTTTGACATAAATTAATTTAATAACATATCCTGTCAAAAATACTAGAAAATTTCTTATGAAACTACAAAAATATGAGAATTAAAATGCAATTTCAGTTTTGTCTCCTGTGTTTTTGTTTCAATATCAGCCTGCTACATAGTCACAATCACACAGGTAGTGCACACATGTCATCAGTGGTCTCAAGCTAAACCGTGATGGCAAGTCAGAGAGTAGAGGTATAATGTCGGGACTGAAAATGACTGGTTCAAAAACACTGTGATCATGGCTCTAAACTGAAATATTTTCCTCCTGATCTGCACTTCTCTTCCTAATAGTTCCAAACAGCCATGTTGAAATGAATTGGATGATAGTGAGCCGAGCACAAGTGTGAGTGGCTACTTAAGAAGTTACCTCAACTTTGGGTTTAGATTAGATTGGATTAGTTTAGTTTAGTTTAGTTTAGTTTAGTTTAGTTTAGTTTAGTTTTGCAGACTACCTGCAACAATGTCCTTTGGCAGTGGTACATGTGTGATGTTGGTTGGTGCTGTTGGGGCAGGGGGTGCTCATCCCCCTGTTAAAAATTAACAAATCACAGACTGCATTAGTCGCTGTAAAAAAGTGAAGTGAAGTGAAGTGAAGTGAAATGACACTCTCCTCCTCTGCATTTAAACTACTTTTTTGTAGATCATTTGGCTAAATGATAGTCCTGTTTGGTCATTATGAGCCACCGTACTTTGTATGTGCATCCATGGCAATACCAATGAACGTGCTTGGGTTCAGTCTAGTTCACAGTCCTGTAAGAAGACTTGCCTGATGTCTGATCTGTTCACTTTGTGTTCATTCTTAATAAATCAGTGGTTATTTTAAGAGTGTGATCATTAACACGAAAAGTTACAAATATCTTCAATTTCATCCTGCAAAAATCCTGCACTTTATTGTGGACCGTCCACTCCTATGCACAGCAAACCACCTGCTCCTGCGACATTTGCGCTGGGTCCCAAGGGATCCCCCAGTGCTGTCCTCCAGTGGGGGGTCTTTACATGTCTGTGTCCAGGGTCCTGTTGTTTCATAATCTGTCCATGGATGATCCCTTTCAATTTTGGACACCATGTGCTTTCCTCAGACAAAAATATGACTGAATACACAACACTATCTAATTACCTAATCAGGATATTAAATATGCAGATTTGGGAAAAATGTTTCTGAGAGTATTTTGATTCTTGGGCAACTTGGGAGAATTTGTAGCTGAGAAAAATAATTCATAGACCATATGGGAGAGAGTAAAACCATGCAACAACACTTTAGAGATAAGGGATATCCAGAAACATGTCTCAAGTCAACTGTTGAGCAGATGTCCTCATTCTTTTTGAAAACTAGCTCAACAAAAAGCAGAAAGCCATCAGACCACATTCTGTAAACTGCACTTAAAGATACAAGAAATGTGCTCAAGACATAAAATCCATAGTTTGTACAAAGTGGCAAAGCCCCGTCTCTGACATGTCAAGATCCACTATTGTTTATTTCGAAAAGAGGCACAAATATAAAGGAATGTCTGGTTAAAGCAGATGTATCTGCACACCATCTAAAAACATGGTGTGTACTCATCATTTCATAAGTCAGTCTTTTCCAACCCTGGTCCTTTTGGACTGGTCCATGGTTTGGATTTTTTGTCTTGATTTCCTGTTTTATTTTGTAGTCCTGTTTTATTTTGTAGTCCTGGTTCTCCCTTATGTGTCTTGTCTTTACTTTCTGTCTTTGTCCTTTTCCCGCTCTTTTTGATTGTCATTTGTTTCACCTGTTTGCCCACCCGTGTCGCATTAATTCTGTCTATTTAGTCCCTGTGTGTGTCTGTGTCAATTCGTCGTTATCCTTTGTGTTGAGTTCCTGAGCCCTGTTGAACTCTGCCTCCTCGGTTTCAGTCTGCATTTTTGGGTCCACCTTTTTCCTTTACTCATCATTATTGCATATATTTATTAATCTTGTGCATTTACACTAACATATATTCTTATTTATAATACTTGCACAGACCTATCCCCATTCTTAAGCATTATTGTTGTTTTTACACTATTATGTGTATCACTGTTGTCTATATTGTTGTATATTTTAGATATTTTTACACCTATTATTTCTATTTTTCTATATTGTTGTAATGCACATATTTATTTACATACAAAACGATTTCTATTTTCATTCATATATTTTCTATATGCTTATATATACTTCTATTCTTGAATAGGAGCAAACAATTTCTCCTCGATGATAAAGTATTTCTGATTCTGATAAGAACAGGTTAAAACCAGACACTCCTATGGCCTGAGGGAAGAATACAATCTGTCTGAAGAGCCACAATGCCTGATGTCCACAGTGTACTTTGATAAAAACAAGACAATTTAGATACAACAAGTCCTCTTCTGTTGACTATGCAATGTCTATTTATTGTTGGGCATGTACTAATATCTGATATGTGAGGAGTTTTTTATAGTGGACCAATCTTCTTCTTCCTTAGACTAATGCTGAATGTTGACCGATTGCTTTGTAAATATCTGATCTCCTTGTAAGGTGCAACATCAGTTACCTTAAAGGGCTTCACCTGTGTGCAGCCTCTGTGCTGCATAGTTGTGATTCTACTGAAGAGTGGGTGGCCGGAAACATTTTGTCTTCCTGTTTTCTGTAAATAAAGTGACTTCTCGTTGTTGAGAAGCTGAATGTTGACGTTGCATCGTAACGCGGTGCAGTTCTGCTCGGCTGCGTTCATTAATGCTAATGAAGCACAGTGAGATTTGAAACAGGTTTAATCTGTGTTTCAGCTCCGTTTCAGCCGTGCCCTGCGTGTGGGTTTGTGTGTAAATCCAGTTGTTTTGTCACCTCTCCAGCTGACTCACCGCTGTCTTCCTCATCAAATCCCATAAACAAGGGAAGCCAGGGATTAGTCCCAGCTAAATACACTAAGCTCATTTGATAATCACGGCTTCTCCCCAATCTCCGCTAATTAACAATGGATGTGACGAAATTAATCTACACGAATGGCTGCGAGTATCCATCTGTGTTATCAGCATCACACGAATGGATTTTGTTCCTGCATTTCACGGCCTCTGTGCTGTGAAACTGTTTTGATCTCATTCCAGAACTCTGATATGCAGGTGGCTGAATATCACCACTGGGGGCCCTTGAGACCGTCAAGGACCATACGAGTGACCGTGCACGTGAGATGAGATTTTAAAATAACTGCGCACGCTGAAAACTTTTTTGCCTTTTTTTACACTGATATGACATTGATATGCAATATGATTTTTTAAAATTCAGTTGAAAAAATAGATAGACTTCTATCTTATGTCATGTTGTCCAGCCTGAATATAACTCCTCCGTCTTCTCTATGAGGAAATCCCCCATTTTCAAAGATTTGTAATTAGGTTTTAAACAGGCAGAATCTTATTTATTTGTCATTTGTCTCCTCCTTTTCTTCTTCCTTCCTTCCTTCTTTTTCTTTTACCTTGATGTATTTTACAAATGTGTTGCAGTTTCTGTTACTGTAGTTGAAAAATGTTTAGTGCAGCTTTAAGCCAGATCAGGCCAGCCTGATAAGAATTGCTTGCAGTTACTATGTACTCTTTCTTCATCTTGCTTTTTATTTTCATTTTTCTTTGTGCAGTTTTCACATTTCTCTTGGTAGCTCGACATGACCACATGCCATTAGTGGCAAAGGTTTTGAGAGAAAGACCCTGTTGGTGCCAAATAAACATCTCATACTGACCCAGCCCTCCTCTTCTTCCTCCTTCCACTCATTCCTCTTCAAAATGCCGTCGCTGTCTGCTGCCAGCAGCTATAATTTCAGTCTGGTCTTTATTGAAATCCCAAAGAGCAGTTCGATGGCAGCATGAACCTTCAGCTCAGAACAAGTACTGAATATCACAGCAGAAGCCAAAAACATCAGAACAAACGTCACAGAAAGGAAACGGCACTAACACATAAGACTGTTTCCCTCTAATACGTAAAGCTGAGCTTTGGCAAATCCTTTGATCATGGCCATGACATATTAAATCACTTCCAAATGAGCCTTTGAGTTGTCACTGAGTAATTTTTTATAAACATATGAAAATGGAAGCCTGTCTGATCATCTTACAAGATTCACAGCCTCTCCTCATTTAGACTCTATGACACTGACATCTGACGGTTAGTTTTTCAAAATATCCACTGCCTCCCCTGGTGCCCCATGTTTAAAAAAAATGTAGCAAAAGTGCCCTCTTGGATGCCCCTATGGTAGACAAAACACGATGAATGATCTCTAAAGTGGACCAATGTCCAAGACAACATGATAAAGTGCCCTCTAGAGGCCCTTTCCAATAGAAAAAATTAGGTATAGTGCCCTTTCAGTGGACAAAACGTGACAAAGCACCCCCTAGGGTGCCCTTCGAGTACATAAAATGTGATAAAGTGCCCCCTATTGTGCCCTTCTAGTACATGAGACGTGATAAAGTGCCCTCTAGAGTGCCCTTCCTGCAAACAAAGCATCATGATGTCCAAAACAAATGATTAAGTGCCCTCTAGAGTGCCCTTCCAGTAGGTAAAGGTGATAAAGTGCCCCTTTGAGTGTCCTCCCAGTGAACAAAATGTGATGAAGTTCCCTGTAGAGTGGTCCAATGTCCAAGACACTTGATAAAGTGTCCTCTGCATGCCCCTCCAGTAGATAAAACATGATAAAGTGTCCCCTACAGAGCCCTTCCAGTACATGAGATGTGATAAAGTATCCACTAGAGTGCCCTTCCAGTAGATAAAACATGATAAAGTGCCATTTAGAGTGCCCTTCGAGGAGACAATATGTGATAGAGTGCCCTCTACGGTAGCCTTCCAGTGGACAAAGTGTCATAATGTTAGTTCATTCATTCAACCTTTATTTAAACTCAGAGACCTCATTTACAATGGAGCTGAGTAAAACAATAAAAAAATAAAAGCACTTAGACACAGAAAAAGCCAAAGAGAGACTTACATAAAAGTGGTGACAAGAATAAAAATTTTAAAAAAAATTGCCCTCTAGAGTGGCCTAATGTCCAAGACAAATGATAAATACAAATAATAATGGACAGAACGGACATCATGATAAAGTGCATCACAAATTTCGGAGTGATGCTGGTGCCTCTTTTTCATGTTTTCAATGAAATTATAATCTGTGTTTGAGATGGAAAATCACCGTAAAACATAATTTACTGAATCACAAATCCACACAAATGAATCATTAACAAAATAGGAGCTAATAATACTGTAAGAGGAGAGGCAGAGGGGAAGTGTGATCCAGATTTCTGCAGAAGCCCTCAGTGTAAGAGAATCCACTTCATTTCAATTGGAGCTGAGAGTGATAAACAATCTGAATAATGTTCCTGAAGTGGTCTAATCTCTTTAGGACAGAGAGAGCTGGAGGATGGAGGGCAAGACGGGTGAAGAGGATTGTTAATTTCATCAAAATGGTGGCTCGAGGAGTGGAGGAGTCTGGAGATTCAGCCCACAGGGAGAAAACTCTCCCTCCTCCTTTATCCTGTTACATATTACACTGTCTCCCACTGCTCAGCCTAATGCTTAAACTCAATTATTCTTCCCACAGTTAGACAAACAACCACGTCGGCTGGGGAGTGTTCACACTGTCCCCGGGAGTATTTGTACCAGCAGTGCATTGCTATTTGGGGCCAATATTAGCCTTTTATTAAATCTGGTCCAGTGAGTGTCATCCACCTTAGATTTGATGGATATTATGATGCAGTATATATTTATTGAAAACTTTAAAAGGGTGCTGACAATCCTGGAAATTCTTCTAAACTGATCTGATGAGTGATTCGGAAGGATGACTGTCACTTGAATATGTTTCTAAAGAAGTATCTCGGGGTCTCACTAAGAAGTAGATGGACTGGGGGATCGTCTGGTGGATTGGTGCAAGGATGCCAGCGTTGTACCCAACTGTCATGGTGAAGAGGGAGCTGGGCCTGAAGGCAAAGCTTTCGTTTTACTATTCAGTCTACGTTCCAACCCTCATCCATGGTCATGAGCTTTGGGTTGTGAATAAAAGAATGTGATTGAGGATACAAGCCGAAATTTAATTCTTACATAGGGTGGCTGTGCTCATCCTCAGGGAGAGGGTGAGGAGGTCAGACGTTCAAAAGTAGCTCGGAGTTGAAGTGCTGCTTCTTGGCATTGAAAGCAGTCGGTTGAAGTGGTTCGGCGTCTGATTGGGATGCTTCCTGGAGCCTCACTCTGGAGCTTTTCCAAGAATGTTAAGCTTGGAGAAAACCCTGGGGTAGATGCAGAACGCAAAGACAGATTATGTATGCCCTAACCCTAACCCTGGGTACACTGAGGGACCCCCCCAGGACAATGTGACTGGGCCTCCCGATGGTCAAACAAGAAGGTCGATGGAGGACAAATCTGCGAAACACCAGATTACATTAAATGTCAAACTAAGGTTGGAGTTGGACAACAAAAGACTTTTTTAAGGATGAAAATGTCATGGTTTTGGGTTTCACTTTTGTTGTTCCCTGTTTTATTTTAAAAGAGTCAGTCTTATGTGTTTAACCTGTTTTTATCCTTTTCCCACCCTATTTGATTGTGTTGTCTGCATTTTGGGTCCATCAGCTTGTTTATTCATCCTTCTTGATGCACATTATAACTGGGATGGTCTCTCTATTGCATGAAAGTCCAACACACTACACGTCATGATGTAAATCGTGAGATGTCAAGTTGGCCAATATGAATTTAATTCCTTGCGATGCTGGACTGTATCATGAGCTTTGGGTCGGAACTTAAAGAATAGAATCTTTAGATACAAGCTGCTGAAATTAGTGTTCAAGGTGTTGCAGGACGGCTGCGTGTCTGCATTGAAAGCATTTCAATTGTGTTCAGTTGTTGATTTCCTGCATGTCTGGCTTCTATTTTAATCAATCCAGCTATCTACGCAAGCTCATATTTTACTTGCGCTACACATGTGTGAAAAATTCCATCAACACTGTCTTCAAAACATCTTAAACATCAGAAGAACCAACATCAGACTGCTGAATGAAGAAAAAACAACAAGCATTGAAGCCTTTGTCATCAAGAACCGACTAAGATGGAGCAGTCGTGTTCAGATGAAAGATGAGCATCTGCCAAACCAAATCTTTTTCTCCTAGTACAAGGGGCGACTGACAAAGCGTCTTAAGAGCCAACATGAAGAAATGTAACATGGACATCAACAACTGGGAAAGCAACGCCAAAGACAGGAAAATCTGGCGAACCATCACTCGAGATGTAGCAGCAACTTTCGAAGCAAACAGAAGAAGAAAAGAGAAGAAAATGGAAAGAGGCAGCAACAACCAAAGTCCGATCTACCATCTGGAACTAGCTATCCTAACTGTAGAAGAACATTCATAAGCAACCTGAGAGGCCATAAATAGATCAGTGGAACCCAGGTCATCATCCTCAACCTCGAGGAACAGTCACAATGACAGATCTTTTCAGATCTTTCCCGAATCTTTATCATACTGTGGTTGTCCAGAAAGACTTGATTTTCAGAATCGGCATTGGATATTAAAACAACATTACCATTGAACATAATCTGATGATGTGCATAATCTTGCAATATCAACATTCCAAGCTTAATGCTAGCACAACCACTACTCAGATAAGCATTGGGAGATGGATGGACACACAATCGTAACAGGAGTAACATTTGTGTTATCCAGTGTTTCAGTATTTCGGTTCCCTGTGATTCTGTGTCTTCTGTGACCTTTTCTATCTTGTCACCAACAAGTCAAAAACTCTCTTTGACCTACTATACAGCATCTGCAAACCAACTGGTCACACTGTCATGAAATGTGCTTTGGATATTCATGTCCCCAGAGGATCAGTCCTAGTCCTGGTGTATTGGTAACCATGTGGCATTTTTCCTCTAGTGTCATCTGGCCAAAACTTCCACTTGTACATAAGAAATAGTAAAACCCAACTAACAGATTTGCATATTTGTGCTCCCTGAAAGATGAGTCCTTTCTATTTTGGACACTCCATTTTCTTGCACACCACCCACTGACAAAATGTCTGTGCACATAAGACATCTCATAATTTATCAAGCAAAATGCCATAAAAATAAACCCGTTTGATTTGAATGAACTCATGCATTTTCTTTATACTAGTGCTGCTCTGCAAACTTATCATTTCAAGCAAAATTAATTCAACTGATAATAACTCAGTTGAAATAAACTGAACTGAAATTAGAGTTGAAATGAACTGACAGACTTAATCAATGTTGTAAATTCTATTAACTTTTTTAATATACATTGCTATTTATACTGTAAAGTTATTGTGAAAATATGCTGTGCTCTTGTTTCTTCGTGAAAGAGTTTTTATTTCCTCATCAGATAAGAATGAAGTGATTATTAAAGTGATTATTGCCTTAACAGTGAAGCTTTGGCATTGTTTCAGGCTTCAAAACTCAATGGCTGTTCAGCAATTTAGTGGATTCATTTGATTAAAGTAATGTTCAACCAGCTCAAAACAATGTGTAATTTTTTTTATGTGTGCCTTTATAAATAAGAGGCGATAATTTAATAAACACGAAAGTTTATAGGGAATTACATTGTTTTGTTTTGCCTAACCAATTTGAAGTGAGTGATAAATCAGTTCCACGTCACTGTCAGTTGAGACAGAAGTTGCAGAAGTGGAAATTAAAATGCTGAAGTTTTCCATGATTGACCAATGACGTATGCAGGAGAATTCTTTTTACTGAAGTTATTATTAAGTGGAGGTATATTCCATCTATGCTTATCCCTGGTGAATTGATGTAGCTAGGTCGCTAGCTGCCTATGAAGATGGCATCCCCATTCTTAATTTCCACCTCTGATTGGTTGACTGTTTCTCCAGTTGTGTTTGAATTCCAATTCGGAGACATGGGCACCGATTCAGAGCCCTGGAACTGGGCTGGACCCCCCTTTCAAGTATGTGACTGTGAAAATTAATTTGCTGCCAGTATAGGAGCAAACATGCTGTGCAAATTTGTAAAAAATATCATTGATCACAAGCCTGGTATTGAAGTCAAATTGCCTGGATGAACTGTGCAGCAGGACCTGGACAGATTGGAGATAAAGTCTCAGACTCAAAAGTTCTCACAGTGGTTCCTGTGCACCTACATTTCTGCTGATTTTCTAGTATATGTGCATGCTGTGTTGAGGGTTACTTACTTCAGGTTAATTACCGTTTGACATTTTACCTTCACTGCATAACTCCGCACCAGAGAGCAACATTAAACATGAGGAGAGTGGGACAAAGGTCCACAAGCCAGACCATGAACCCGTGTTCCAGACCACTGGGTCACCAGGAGGTCCCAGATGTGGGCAGCTTTTATGGACCAAGGAGTTTGCAGTCAGTCATTAACCTCTGAGACCATGTTGACACCTTTTGCAGCTGCTTCTCAGAAAACAGCCTTCTGATGCTTTGCAACTGAAGACTTCGTTAGAGCTCTGTGTTACAATATCACCAAAAGCTGCAGATTCTGGTACATTTGCTGCCTGTAAACATGCATGTTGAGGAAGTTTACTGTGACTTTGACGTAAAATCACTGAGGGCAGGGGGACATTACAGACCAGCCATGTTTGCAAGCAGGATCAAAGTATTGCAGGGTCGGAGCTGTTACATGCTGAGAATACAAAATCATGGAGGTGAAAAAAAGTAATACTGGTGCTAAAAACTATGGAGACAAAATGTCACTCCCCAACTCATCAACTATGGCAATAGTGCTTAAAATTATGATGATATGGATACCCATCTAGTGTCAGTTTTGCACCTGCAGGGTTTAAGTTAGTGTGGTGGGGAATACTCCCTTAGTGCAGATATGTTGTGTAGTGGGTGAATGCAGCCTGGGCCTGACTCCTCCCCCAGCCAATTCCCTAATCAGGGCCAGGCAATATGATGTACCTGCTGGCCTTTGTTGTCCCCTTTGCTCCCTGCTCTGTCCTTGCTAATAGTGGCTGACCCAGTTGTGTGATGTGTTGGCTGGCCATGTTTGGAATCTGGCTGTCCTCCTGCCCACAGGAGTTGAGTTAAAACCCCATACCATACCCCTTTAATTTGTCCATTAGTACACCAATTTCACCACTGTTTTGCTCATTGTTTAACCATTGTTTTGTGGTTTATTTTGCCATAGTTTGCCCTCATTCTGAGCTCTTATGGTCCATTTTCCTTGAGTTATTTTGAGATTTTGCAGTTCTGTTAAAGCAACTGGAGTGCTTGTTTGTTTCTAATTATTTTGTTCTTTTTCTTTCAGGAGCAGAAATGTTTTTGGGAGTTTAGGCACCCATGGTGAGGTCCCTTCACTTTTTGCATGTGAGTAAATGCACTGGGACACAATAACACAATAGACTGCAATATTTCTGCGGGGATTGCTGTGAGCTTTGCTGTGTTGCACCTGAGGTGAGTAGTGGAAGCACCCCTGGACACTCACTCAATGTAGTCTGCCTCTCCACAAGTGGCCTTAGCTTAGTTTCTCTAGTTTTGGGTTACTTTCTGTATGAAGGCCTTTATAGAGTCAATTGTAATGCATAATTTTATCCACCATATTCATTTTCAGAAAATTTTCATTTGTCTATGAATAATCTTTTTTTTTAACTTTCCAGCAGTTCCAGTCCCTGTGTATTAGATTGCTTTGATTACCTGAATTAACTGTGAAAACGTGTCTCTGTTTCCTCAGTAACAACCCTGTGTGCTTTACTCTCTATACTCCAAACAATTTTCAAGGTTCTCTAAGTATTTCCTGAGGTGTAATTCCCCAGGACATGCATCCCTTACCACATTATTGATAATAAATATGCAACATCTGAGCAGACTTTCAAAGTAAAGGTTCAGCTACTTGGTTAGGGTTAGGACAATATTACGGTGTGGGTTAAAATATTAAAAGTATTTAACATGTCATGTACAGGCTATGAAAAAGGATAGTGGATATGATTGTGGGTCTCCTGGGTGAAAGTCCTCTCTGTTTGACCCATCCATGCGCCCACCATCCTCCATACATGGACTTTCTGGCTCTTCATACCACACCACCTTACTCTGATGGCACATCAAAACATAACGCCAGAGGTGCATCTCCACAAATAGCACTAAAGGGGTCCCTAGAGCATCATAGTTTGAAGGATAGGGGCGATTCTGCTCTGTATGACTTGCACCCGATGCAAACATTTAATGTCAGTGCAGAAAGTTTGGTCCCCGTTGTGTAGAGATGTGAGAAGTAATGGTGCAGAAGGCAGGGTGGCAATGCAGCAAGTCCAGCTTTCACGCAGAGTTTGAGAGTTTGCATTAAGACAGAGCTGCAATTTGTGTTTATTTTTCAAGCATAACCAGAATCTTTCCCAAAAATTAAAGGAATACAGCTGCTTAACTCAGCATTAAGGCTAGAAGCAGGGGGAAACAGCGAGTCTGGCTCACTCCAATGTCTTATCAACACTTCTCAAGTGCACTAATTACCTCCACCAAGGAGGGTTTTCTCTTTGGTTCAATTTGTTTGGTTTGTTTGTCAGCAGGATTATGAAAAAATGCCCAATTTTCATGAAACTTGGTGGAAATGTGAAGCATGGGCCAAGAAAGGAACACATGCCATTTTGGAACAGATCTGAATCACAGACCAGATACACAAATTATTTTTTCACTTAGACTAATATTGCAAGGTCAGTTGACCCTTTGCTAAGCCCCACCCTCCTCAGTTACTGAAGCCTGCGAAACTTTCCATCCTCGCACTGCATTAATGCAGTTTACAGTGATAAAGGCAGCAGATGTAACATCGAAATTGGGAGTAATCGTTGAAACACGAGGTCTGTGATTCCTTAGAGAAGTAAACTAAAACAGCTTCTCATTTCTAGCTGATGGCAGTGCATTCTGCTAGCTAAAATAATGACTCAAGCAGATTTCACAAGTGTAGCTGGCTGATGTAAGCCACTGCTAACTCCTTCCTTGACTCGGCCAAAAAGTCAGTCTCCTGCTTACGTTTTCATGTTTCCCTCTGACACGTTTTAAAACAAGAACCCTGGGAAAGTGTGAATGTAAAGTTACCTGACAGCTGCGCGCATGATATAACGTTAATGCTACAAGACTGTGGCTAAAGCTAGCTTACATCTCAGCAAACATTGGTCGGATGGTGAAATAAAGCAGGTGTATCTACATGATAGATGACAGAAATACACTCATTAACGTGGGAAAAGGAAGCTCAGGGACCAGGTTAGGGCAGCGGACTTGATGACAGGTCACCCAGCTGGACCCAGACAGCCGGGATAAGAGCTAAGCTAACTCAACTTAGACCTGAGACAGCAAGTCAGAGGGAGATACATCGTCATCAACCCACTTTGATTCTGCATCAGCCCACATCCTCCTCCTTAAACCCCTACAGAACAAATGCAGAAGCAGTGGTATCTAACAAGTTTGTCTGGAGGTAAAGTTACTGCAGCTAGTAAGCCAGTGTCAGTTAGCTGGACATGCTAACATTTGCAGCTTATGTTAAAGCAGATGAAGACAGAGTTTCATTCATTCCACACACATGTGCTCTTATCTTTCACATCTTTGAGAGACAACAAAAAAAGACGCCACCGTCCAGACACATGAAACGTCGAGCATCGCTCTCCTTAGAGCCTCCTGCACATCATGTCAACATGAGTAGTTATGCAAAGCTTGACAGCTCTAGTTACGGTTGCTAAGCTATGGTTGGATGGTGCTTAGCAAAGGGTCAATTGCCTTGTCCTGTACAATGGGTATATTATGATGTTCATGTGTATTATTGCAGCATGTTTCTGTGGTTCCAACATTTGACATATCTACAGATATAACTGTAGTTAAACAAAATGTTTTCTGATTTCTGGACGGTGGCAGATACTGCAGTTATTTTACTGTGTGTGTAAATATTAAGTCGCCAAATCATTCCAGTTTATGTAATAATGTTTTTTCTATATGCAAATTTAAGTTTGCCTCAAGTAAAAACATGTTCCTTCTAAACATGCAGTTTTTCATGAACTGTTGATGACAAGCTGCCGTGTTCAGTCGAAGCATTTGATATTTACTCTGTATGGACATGATAATTAAGTGTTTTCTTCACAAAATTAAGTATGTGAAATATTTCCAGTTTAGAAGTAATTAATGCACAGTTGAGAAGACGCTTCAGCTCGGCACAACCATATTTTGACATAATTCTGACAGCTAGGAAATGTATGCAGACATATATAGCGGTTGTACTTGCAGATTTGCATATCATGGTGTTGCAGTCACCCGTTCTTTGGTACTTTGCATTTTCTCTTTCCCCAGTTCATTTTAGCTGAATGTTGAAGTTCGTCTGAGTTAATTGGAGGGTTATTCAGGACAACTGTTGAGCAGAGTGTGGGGGACTTGCTTCTAAATATCTGAGAAGAGTGCGGCGCATCCCTCTCTTGGCCAATCAGGGTGTGCAACACCTTTTCTCTAGGGCTTAACGGAGGTGGGGAATTACACACCCCGGTTGGTCTGATCCTTCCTCAGCTTACTGCAGACTTCACTTTATCAGCCAGAAACTCTGGTCTCGAGGCCCTTTTGAAACTTTTTTTGCTGTCTTTTGTTTTCTGATTGAGGTTGAGTTTAAGAATTCATTCCACCAGGTTACCTGCACCAGGGCTTCATTGTTGTTCCTGCAAGAGTTTTGCTTTCGTAACAATATCTAACACCTGCAGGCTTTATTTTGTTGACTGGTTTATTTCCATTATAAACCAATTTAATAATATCAAAGAGGCATTTCATTATTATTATTATTATTATTATTATTAAGAAGACATATTTTCATTGTGAAAGCTCTTACTATCATTATTATTATTATGTGTGATCAGCTGAAATCTCGGCAATCTATAGCACAATAGAAAACTGAACTACTAGCCTTGCTGGATGTCTGCATTCTAGAAGTGCCCTTTCTTGTTGATGAATTGTATCTTGTTACTTTAATCTGCACACAAAACCTAGAGAGAATATACACTCAATATATTCCCCACACACAAATTCTTGGGTAAGAAAGGAGGAGCAGAGACGTGTATTTCAAGTCCAATGAGAAATAATTAATTAAAATTCCGAGGGCAATTAATTTAGTTTTTATTCCATGTTAAAAAGAAAGAGACTGTTATTAAAAAGTAACATTTCTTTATTACAAAAATAGACTTATAATTCTAAAATTGGTTGCAGGGATTTCATTACCAGTACAGAGGGGAGGGGTGTCAGGGGAACCCACAGGTTGAGGGAAGTGAGAGGAGAAGGTCAAAGTGCTTCACCACCACCACCACCGTGTGTCATGCACTGCTCACACTCAACACTGCAAGACAAGAGCACACAGGATTAGTGAGGCACAGCAAGATGGCATTCAGTAAAAATACATACACTCACACTCACTGTAAGAAAGGATGGCACACCGGTTAGAGACACAACAGAAGTACATGCAAGGCAAACTGGAGGAAAAGGTGAAACCTCCACCCAGTCACCCACCAC
>JAJHUR010076596.1:0-13608 GCA_027495735.1 Lutjanus campechanus | reverse complement strand
CCATAAAATCAGCAAAAATGACTTTAAATACAAAATCTTATGTTTATTTGTATATTGAAAAGTTCTTTATCAGAACTACAAAGGTTCATCAAAAATGTACATCGGCACCTTGAATCTTGAAAGTCCACAATGTTCAAAACTTTGTCTGTTTAATCCAGAAAAACTGAGTCCTGAATTCTAGACTGACTCCATAAAAAAACATAAAACAAAACGCATCATAGCAAAAGAATATTTTTATTGTCTGTTGCATCACAGTAATCAACAAATCATGTCCTGAACCGTGGAAAATACAAAGTAGAAAAATGTGATAATGACTGATTCAATAGTCATATTATATGTAAAATATATGTCTAAAAAAGTCAAACAGCAAAAAAAGTCAAATAAGTTTCAAAAGAAAAGAAAAAGGTTTTTAAAAAGAAAGACATTTGTTATAATTATGATCTTTCACTGATAATGAACTGGGAGATGATGAGTCTCTTCAGTGTTGCTGATGAAGACGACCTGCAGTTTGTCTTCGGCCCCCCAGGTCCTCAGATTTGGCAGCACCAGGTCAGAGGGAGAAGAGAGACCAACATGACTCTCACCTGCAATCTGTAAAATAAAAAGGTCACAGATTTAAATGTGGAGTCGTCATCATCATCATTGTTTAGTTTTGATTTACTTACATTTAAAATTGGATGCAACAACATAAATTGAGAACTTGCACTAAGACTCACAGTAAAGGTCTGTCCAGGACTGAGATTTAATGGGTTCTTCAGTGTGTGTTTGACGGGTTCTTCATTGTTGATCTGTATTTGTATCGTCCAGCCTCCTATTTGTTTGTCCTGCAGGAGGAAAAATGTGTGTGAGACAAACAAATGAATGTTACAGTGTGGTTAATAAAATGATTATATTTCTCCTCTTTACATGAAGACAAGAGAAAATGGTTTGAATGGCCAGTTTGGTATATTTCTGGATACTATTGTTTAATATATTGTATGTTATACAGATTTATATAGACACTGTTAACAACACACAAACAACATCACCTCTTTGGACGTGTTTTTCAGCTGGAGGCATTTTCCCCCTCGGCTGATCTCAGCACTAAGTCCTGTGGTTGAACTGACTGGGCTGTTGTCGTCTGTCTGAGGATTCACTGACGCTTTGCATTTCCAGTCATCCTTCTGATCAGGAGACAAGACACACTGATGAATCATTGAGGAACCAAACTGACAACAGAACATCAGCAAGTTCCTCTGACAGGAAGATGAGTTATTATAGACACAAGAGGAAGATTCAGAGAAAGAGAGATGAAAACAGATTCATAAATTAACATAATTTTAGGTTAAAAACAAAGAAAAAACATGAACTTTTGTCGTCATCTTCTTCCACTTGCTCTGCACTTGTTCCCCAGTGTCCTTCCCTTTCGTCTTCTCCCCCTGAAACTTCTCTTGCAACTGAGAATGATGAAGAGAGACAAGACGAAACAGGTTTTATTTACTGTTTAGTGTCCTGGTTTGGATGAAAACTAAGATCAGCTTGAGGTTGTGATTTATTTAATTTGCTCTGAGAACATTTATACTGTAAATATCAGGTGTTACAGTCAGAACACTGCAGAACTGATTCATTCAACTAAACTACAGAAAACTGACCATTAAACCCTGAAACTAAACTACAGAAAACTGACCATTAAACCATTAAAATAAACTACAGAAACACAAGATCCCACAGTAAACATGAACACTGTCCAGAGGATTCACAGAACAAACACATATATTCACTTGTTTGTGTTCCAGATTTGCTCTCATGGTTTGTTTGATCTTCTTGATCTCAGCAGCAAATTAATGTCATAATAAAAAATACTGACTTGTGTGACATGATGAACCTGCTTCAGGTCTCTCTCAGCTTTCTCTGGTCTCTGCTTCTGATCCTGGAGCTGCTTCTCCAACTGTGAGGGAGGACAGATGAAGAGAGACATTTTATTTCATTCAGTAAATGAAAACATCACATGAACACTTGACTGATAAAGAATGTTACTGTGAGCTCAGACTGAACTGATATAAATCTGTGTTACTGACATGAGGTCTGTTATGAAACATGTATTAACATGAACTTTTCACTTCTCTTGAGAAATTTAAAAATATATAATTAATAAAAGTTGGATTCAGAATTCTTGAAGAACCCTGAAAACTCTTTTTATATGACTTTGATGTTTTTATGTTCTTATGTTTTATGGACAGAAGCATCATCAGAAGATGAGACAGTTAAACTAAATAAACAGATTATGTCAAAGTGAGAAAACAACAAATGTTTAGTTTGTAAAAGTTCATCATCAGATCTGATCTGTATCATTTTTCTATAATAAACAGATTCAGTGTTTCAGATTTTCTCTCATGGTTTGTTTGATCTTCTTGGTCTCAGTGATAAATCAGAGTCACATGAAGAAAATTAAAAAGATGAACCTCTGTGTTTGTTCTTTGTAGTTTCTCTTCTCTCTGCTTGTGATCCCGGAGCTGTTGGTCCAACAGAGACGAGACATGAAGACATTTTATGTTCATTGTTCCTGCACAGACACTTTTTAAATCATGTGAAACTTAAAATATATAATTCATAATAACAGTTGATGTAGTTTTGTCTTGATGAGATGATGAAGATGAATAAAAGATGAACCTCTTTGTTTTTGGTCTCCAGCTCCTTTTTCAGCTGCTGCAGCTCCTCCTCACACCTCTGCTTCTCCTGTCTGAGCTTCTGCTCAGCAGCTAGTAGTTCATCCACCTGAACATCACAGACATGTTTCTATTATTACACAATACATGTTCAACAAGAAGACATGACGGGAAGGTTCTACATGGTCTGATTTCTGCAGTAATTCATGAGGTGAAGTTAAAGTTATAGAAAACCTGTCATGATCCTGTTTTCTGGTGTCTGGTTTTGTGGTTTGTTTTGTGTTTCTGCCTTTTCTCGTCTCCCTTTTTTTCTCTTTTCTCTCCCGGCAGTGTGTGAGCAGTGGAGGGCGGGGCTGGTTGGCTGCTCGCAACGAGACACACCTGACACTCATCCTACTAATCACCCATGCCATAAAAGCCTGGTCTGATCTCCACTCCAGTGCCAGATTGTCCCGTCTTGTCCAGTATTGTACGGCTCCAGTGATCTCTCTTGTGACTTTTTTGTGCTTTTGCATCTTTTTTCGTGGCCTCTAAGCGTCTGTGTTTTTGTGCTCAGCTACTGGTGTGTCTCCCTGCCTTTTCTAGACACTACTCCTGCAATTCAGCGTTTCCTCGTGCTCTACTCCAGCCAGCACTGCCTGCCACGCCAGCTCGACCTCCGCTGTCTCCACCTGTCCAGCTCCTTGTGTTTTGTTTTGTTTTTTGCCCAGTGGGTTTTCAATAAACACTTTAAAAACTTTCTTGTCTCTGCCTCTGCGTTTTGGGGTCCACCATGAACTGCCACATAACAAAACCAACAGTTTTATAGTTTTAGATGAAACAAAGTCTCAGTTCTGTTGTGAGTCAGTGTAGAAAACTGATGAGAGAATCAGTCTGTCAGTTATTCTGTCTGTTCACTCAGCTGGCTGCAGAGTTTCTGTAAGTGAAGATTCATGTTGAGGCTCTTTACCGACACGTCACTGAAGTTTTACACCAGGATCCTGTTTCAGAGAGCAGGATTAATGGAAACTCTGAGTCTGTTCAGCCTGAGATGAGAGAAAACTTCAAATCTGGGTCAGTTACCATGGTAACAGACCCAAACCTGCTCACCTGCAGGTCGCATTAATGTGATCTGATCTCTGTGTTGATTTATAAAAATACAGATCAGATCACATTAACTTGCAGTCGTATAAGTTTTAATAAAGTTGAATGAAATCCTGGTTAGATGTTAGTTTGTTACCCAGCGACTTCAACACTTTTATGTTTGATCAGTTATCAGTGTGATGTCACAGACATTGATCTGTGACATCATGGATTCATCCACAGCTCAGAATAAAATCTGTACATCCTCCTTTATTTCTGTGACTCTGCGGACATGAAGACATTTGACATATTCACTTGTATGTGTGTGTGTGTGTGTGTGTGTGTGTGTGTATGTGTGTGTGTGTGTGTGTGTGTACATGTCTTGTAATCTGTTCCAGCCGTAAAGTCTTTTCCTCCAGTTCTTCTCTGGTCATCTTCAGCTCTTCTGTGGCCTCACAGCACTTCCTGTCAGCTGACTGTTGGTTGTTCTCCTGCTAACAGAACAGAACAGTTGGTCGTTCTGTTTGTTATCTTTGCTTTCATTCAGTTTTTTAAATTTAAATCAACTAGTTGAACAATGTTGAATCTATAATGAAATAATTTTTTCAGACTGTCAGCAGAGAGACTTTGCAGCAGGAACAGATTAGTTTCAACATGACGACTTTAATGTTTCAGTCAAAGTATCAACAAAATGAATCTGTTTGTGTCTCTGCTGTCTGAGAGTCGACATTCAAACACAGAGAGACTGTTTAAAATGAAAACCACTGAGTCTGCTGCAGCTTTGTGTCTTAAGACTTTAGTCCTCTAAGACCTCGTCTTTACTGGACTGAAGGTGACTCAGACAGAGACGAGAGTTTGTCTCTCTCAGCTTGGTTTGTGTGTCTCTAGATCGTATGAAGACACATGACTGGATCTACTAATGATAACTGCTAACAAATGAGGCATTTGTATTTGTATATATTGTACTTATATAAAGATCACTTACCGGAAAAGCTAAGGCATAGTAACGTGGAGCAGTTCGAAGTTTCTCCAGCTGTGATTGGAAGGACATAAAGAGACACATGAGTTCTACATGAAAGCATCAGAGTCATGACAGCAGCATTTAACCTGACATAACCATTTACTTCAGTAGGCTCCTTACTCTCATCATCATCATCATCATCATCATCATCATCATCATCACCTTTGATGTATTTCTGTTTTACCTTCTCAGCACCACAACCAACACTGATTCAGATCATTCAGAGACTTTTTCCTCAGTTTGAAAGTAAATAAAGTTTAAATCTCTTTAAATCCTGTGTTCTTCCTGAGCTGAGACACCATCAATACAGACAGATGAAGATGAAGACATCAACCTCTTTGTTCTTGTCCTCCAGTTGTTCCTTCTGGTTCTCTGGCTCCTCCTGGTTCCCCTGTTTCTCTTCATGAAGATGCTGCAGCTCATCTTCTTTGATTTTAACCTTAAAGAACAGACAGAAGGTCAACAGATTATTATTCTCAGCTTCTTCTGCTGCTCAGAACTCTTCAGCTCCGATCTTACGTTGATCTAAAGCACAAGTTTATTCAAGGTGCGTCCAAATCCACATTTATCATCTAGCAAGCGGGACAGAGCAGGATGCCCCTGTGCTCCTGGTGCAAGATGGCAAAGGTGGATTTGAACACACTGAATAAATTAAATCCATTGCACTGTGCATGCACTTTAGATCTGTATCAGATAGAACCCTCAGTGTTTAGCTGTCTGTCTGTTAGATGCTCTCTGAAAACACAGAACCTCTTTCTTGATGTAATGATTTTCAGTCCGTCTCGCTCAAACTAAACTTTACCTTTTCTGCTCTTTTTGTCTTCTGAAAGCAACATCCTGTTTCTTTACTTAGTGCATATTTGTTCTTCTTTTGTCCTTTTCTGTCCTCCTCCTCTGTCTGAACTGTTCCATCTGTCCTGAGTGGTTCTGTCTCTCTTTTTTCTTCTTCTCTCTCTCTCTTCCTGATCTCTGTGAAAAAATAAAGGACACAAAATTAAAGTATAAAAGACATTTACTAACCTTTTGTGAAGGTGTCACAGCATATGAGACATGTCAGTCTAACCACTGGCATTTAAATTAAAGGAAATTTAAACAATATCACAACTAATGTCACTATTTCCCAGAAAATCTTTGAAAATGAATTAACATTTGCAAAGTACAGTGATTCATTCATGACTTACTGTTTCTGTTGTGTCTCCAGAATAAAAAGACGAGTATCAGAATAATCAGGATGCAAACAGACAAACTAACAGCAAAACCAGCTGTGACAGAAGAAGAACTGGACTGAAGCTCAAAGAAATCATCTGAAATGATAAAACACAGAATAAGATGGTGTTTATACAAAAGCAGATCTCAGCTGTTTGAAACTAAAATCATATTTTGTACAGTTTCTAAATCATGTTCACCTGGAACATGGATCTGAGTCTCTCTGATCTGGTTGATGTTCTTCTGTTGGACTCTACAGGTGAAGTTGTTTCTGTGTCTCTTCTTCACAGTCACTCTGCTGCTGACAGTATAGAGACCATCAGGACCTCTGACTGTCTCTGTAGGTCCAGCAGAGAGGACGTGTCCCTCACCGTCCAGCCAGGACACCTCAGGCTCTGGATACCAGCCTTTAGACTCACCCTGGAGAACCAGTCCTCCTCTGTCTCTGTCGATTCCTGCTAAAGTCACGACCGGCGAGGAGACGACGTTTGATCCTGAACAAAGAGAGATTTAAAACAAAGCTGTTAGTGGGGGTGAAAGGTCAAACATGCAGCTTGGACACATGATGAACACACTCACCAACAACCAGCGGGACAGAAGACTCGATTCCCAGTCCTGGAATGAAACACCTGTACCTTCCCTCATCAGAGAGTTTGACTCTGGAGAGTTTCAGTGAGATGTTTCCTACGTTCAGCTCACTGACGAACAGAGACGTTCGTCCCACAAAGGATTCGTGTTTTTTATCCTCCAGTTCTTGACCAGTCCGCCACACAAAGACAAACCTGGGGTTCAGGTCAGGTCTCGTCCACTCCAGCGTCAAATCAGACGTGTCTGCTGCAGGTTTCAGGTGACACGGCAAAATGACGTCTTCACCAACTGTTGCTACGACTGGCTGAGACGAGCCAATCAGCTGAGTCTGACCTGGAGAGTAAAAACATCTGTTTTAATGTCGTAAAAAGAATTAAGTTCTTACAGAAGCAACACGTTCTGATTCCCAACACATCAAATACAGCAGCGTGGTCAGTGGTCCTACAGGAGATTCAGCTGAAGCAGCAGTTTTAAACCTGCAGAGATCCACGGTCACGTTAGCAAGAATAAAGATGTGACGTCCAAGTTTCATTATTGGTCCTTTTGAACACCAATGAAAATGATTACACATCCAAACATAACAGCAGATTCTCGTCTTCAGAAATGACACTAGAGTAACTACAGAGTCATACTTCAACCAAGCTGCTGTATATGATACACCAGAAGTCAGAACAGGCTGCACAGAACATGATATATAGGAGATATGGTCACTCTGCATGTCGCCCATAGCAGCAAAGTTACCTGTACAGAGGTGTGTGAGGAGAACATGGAGAACTAGAACACTGAGGAGTCTGAAGTGAGACTGAAGGAGTTTCCTGTCTGTGTGTAGAAACATCCTGGAGCTGAAGATGAACACAAACCAGCAACAACAGAGTTAACTTACATGCTTTGAACTCTGGAGGCTCCGACAAATAATAAAAAATAAAATCTTTACTGACGTTTTCTGAACTCTAGTCAGTTCAAGGTGTCATATTTCATCATGTTCCTCAAACCTGTGAGAACCTCTTTACTTTTCTTCTGTGGCGACAAATCTTACACAAATATTGACAAAGTGTCTGTCGTTAGTTTCACTTCTGTCCCACTGATTTTTTCTATTTTCTCTTTTGAAGCTTTAACTTTCCAGAGTAAATTTATTTGCATTTAGAAGCTGCCTCATTCATCTGATAGTTTAGCAACTAGAACTCGATTTTTTCCGTGTTACAAAGTCCAAAAACACAACACAGAACCAACAGCCTTTATCATCTGTTCTGATCTAAAGTCAGAGTTTAAAAGAACCACGACTCAGAGTTCAGATCTACTTTTTTCTAAAACTGTCTGATTAAATTTTAGAATAAAAGTTAGACGATGATCTCATACCTGCTGACTGCTCCGTGTCCCGGTGAAACTTGTCTAACTGGGCGACTGAGGACAGTTAATCATTGACAGACTTGTGACCTTTGACCTCTGACTCTGTGAGCGACTGCTCCGCTCACTTTATCTCTTTAACACTTTGTCAAGAAAGTGAAAACGCAGTCAGATTCAAACCAGATGTGACTGGTTGATGAATCACTGACTAACAAAAGGTTAAATCTAACTTTAAATTAAAGTTTGGTTGAAATACAGAGTCACTGTTGTTTTCTGTTCTGAGTTTCACACTGAGTCATTTATGAACTTGTACTATTGATAACAGAGTTATAAAATAATAAACTGCAAACTGATCTGTTGTCAGACAGTTGATATTATTTCTTTGCTGTAGCAACTTGAGAAACACAAATGTTCATTCAGGCAGATGACAGGCCTGATATTTTACTGCAGGGGACGGGGGTGGTGTGTATTTCTGCAGCTCACGAGAGGAGTTTCAGAGAGATTAAAACCGACCATCTCCATCAAATGGCGTTAATGATGTAACAAGGTGAAAACTATGTAAAAGATTAAACTAGACAATAATAATGTAAAAGATGGAACAAAACTAAAATAAATGTTTACTTTTATACTTTGAGTACACACTGTAGTGCAGGAAAGACTTCCTGTCAAGAGAGAACAGGCCTTTCAGATGCCTCAAAAACTAGCAAGATCAATTTTTTCAAAGCCTGCACGGACAGTAGCTTTATTTATGGCATCAAAACAGAGACAATGAATAAAAAGCTCCAGTATTGTCTCGACAGAACATACACAAGTCTCATGCATGTCCAGAACCTCTAATGGAGGAACCATCCCACAAAAGCTCAGATTTATGGTGGCACCCTTCCCATCTAAGCTACTGCGGATCAAAGAAGAGTCTGCTTGGCTGGACGTTGCATCAGAACAGGCCAGACGAGAGATAATTTCAGACGTTCTGCTCTGGAGACTTCCTCGTCGTTCAAGAGGAAGCAGACTGCTCACATTTTCAGATCTGCTGACGAGGGACACTGGACTGACCAGATCTTTGTCTCAGATCTTGAGAGCTTATAATAAGCTAACATTAGATAGCTGATGCTGAGCAAAACAGGTTTGCTAAACATTCATTAACATGAACATTAACTTTGACTCACCTGGTGTGTTTTCAGGAGCCATTTTGACGTGGTCAGTGCAGAATTCTTCACGTAGATGCTGCAGACACCAAATTAAATTATTCTTTAGTTTAGGTCTTATTATTATAACCAAAGGTTACTGCAGCAGCTGCATGAGCTGCAGGTGCAGGTGATGAGTCTCTTGAGAAAGAGTCTCGAGTCAAGTCTCACGTTACTGTGCGACCTAAGAGTGACACAGGTCTCCCGTCTCTGATAGATGTTAGTATTATTAGGCCGACACTACATGAGAGACTTCTGTACGTTGAAACCACAGTGAGTGTGACGCCAGCAGCATCAGAAATAACCTGCACAGGAAGAGGAAGTTCTCACACACGTCCTTCTTTAACCGTACGTCAGTCTGAAGCTCGAGCAGTCAGCAGCCACACGTCATGGAGATCACAGCTCTCTGCAGCAGACTGTGTGAGTACCAAGTCTCTGGTTCCTCTGTTTCTTCTTTTTATGTCTTATGTTCTCGTATATGAATCTATGCATCTTTGCCTGACACACAGTTTTCTGTATTTTTCTGTCCAGTGATGTTTTTAATCGTTCTGCTGGCTGCACACATGCAGAGGAGACAGACTCAGACAGAAGGTAGGCAGCAACATGCATTTCTTTGTTTAGTTTCCAAAATAAACTTAAGTTAAATGTTGATATAAACCATTTAAATATCTGCGTATATGTGACTGTAACACAATTCAATGTTCATTTAATGTTCAGAGAAAATATAAAGAGCACCAGAATGTGTCCATGCAACAAAAAAGACTAACATGTTTAAACTTTTACTGATGTTTGTTACAAAGTAAAGTGATTTGTTTGGATTTGTATTATAGATGTGAAGTTTCATGTGTTAGATGTGTTTTTAATCTGTCTTTGTCTCTGTTTCTGTGTTTCAGCTGTTCATCTCACTGTAAACAAACTTCAGTTCTTTGAATATGAGTCTGTCTCTTTTCTCTGTGATGCTCCTGATGGTTCGACTCCGCTGAGAGGAATCAGGAATAATAAGGAATTCAGAAAAACTTGTGATATGAAGACGACGACACTGACCTGCACCATTGACGCTGCCTATGTATCAGACAGCGGAGTTTACTGGTGTGAGACTGGACAAGGAGAGAAGAGCAACACCGTCAGCATCTCTGTGACTGGTGGGTTTGTTATATATCTTTTAAAAGATGCAAAAGTACAATTTACTACTTAACTATAACCAGTTTTCTCAAACTTCTCTTCCTGTTTCACATTGAAACTATGGAACAAAAGTATAAATTCCTGACTGGAGGCTGTTTTTAGGGATTTTTGTTGTAGAATACTTTGTACTGTCATTTGTTTGTTTGTACTTATCATTTTTATTTTATTTATTCCTACATTTGTTTTGTTAGATTTGTGTTTTCACCACCAGTTGAAATATTTATTTCTATTTAACCCTTTAGACCCCAACAGAGAATCTTCATTTAACTGATGATTTTCCGACTGAACTCAAACAAACAGCTCTGTCTCAAAACACAAAGAAACGGACAGTTACAATTTTCTCTGTAATTTCATACTAAATATTTGAATTTGTAGCTTTTTTAGATCAAGTTTGATTCAACATATTTATTAAAACACCAAACAAAACGACCAGAATCACTGAAACTGCTAAAAAAAAACTGATTAAAAGCAGAGAAAGAACCTTCAGATCAGTTTTATAACAAATATGAGTTATACATATGAGAAATGTCCCACACGACACCAGTCCGTCATTCATTCTGACCCTTTGTCGCACTTCACCCTGTAAAAAAGCCTCCATCTCAGGCAGTGAGAGCCGAGCAGGTCCTGCTGTGTCCTGATGGTGATGATATGATGTGATTTGGAACAAAAAAACTCTCTCATGTCTTTGCTTTATTCCATGATGATGCTGTAGGTCAGTTTTTAGCAACTTATATAAGAAAAACCCTGAATTTATTTGTGGAAAAGTCTCAACCCGGTCAGTCCTCCCTGCAGTATTAAATTATTTACCTGATGTATCTGCTTCATTGAAACTGGGTGTCTGTCAATGTTTAAAAAAATATCCATCACTATGCAGATGATGTGTTATTCTTTACTATATGATTCATTTAAATATTGTGTTCTGTTTATTGCTGGTTCTTAATATAGTCCTCTATTCTCTATTGTTAGTAACTCCAGGATTGTCTAACATTTAATGTCATCATGTTGTTCAGCTGGTTCTGTGATCCTGGAGGCTCCTGCTGCTCCTGTTTTGGAGGGAAACGATGTGACTCTGCGCTGCAGAAACAAGACAAACACCACCAACCTGCCCGCTCACTTCTACAAAGATGGTGTCCTCGTGAACAACAGTCCTACAGGAGACATGATCGTGTACAATGTCTCCAAGTCTGATGAAGGTTTCTACAACTGCAGCATCTCTGATGTTGGAGCTTCACCACGAAGCTGGCTGTCTGTCAGAGGTGAGACATAACAGTGCTGCAGAAATATTCAGTTTGTTTGAATTTTTTTGTGTGAAAGTGTTCTTGTATTTTGTTTTTTGGTTTTTTGCCTTATTGTGTCATAGTTTTTGACCCTGTAAAGTGGTTTCATTTTGTTATTTTGTTTTTGTTTTGTTATGTGTTTTTGATTATACGTTTTTCGTCATTTACGTCGTTTTCATCTCTCTCATCTCGTTACCTCCATCATGTGTGATATGCACTGATGCAAACACACAGAAACTGTCTTTTCTATGTGTTATTGATCCGCCCATTTTGGCTGAAATCAGTCTTGATGTTGTTTGATGCAAAATAATACAAAACTAATCACCAAATCCCCTCAAATGTATTAAAAGTGAAGTAATAAGCCTGCATAGTAAACAAATATTATTTCTTATTTCTGTGACCGTCTGAAGAGAAACATCCTGTGAACCAACATGGCTCCTCTGACGTCCTCGTCTCACTGTTGGTTTTTATTATTTTAACGGTGGCTCTGCTGCTGCTGCTGGGATTCCTGAGGAAACACAGAGGTAAATAAAACTGCTCACTTTAAATAAAATTCAGCAAATAACTTCTAAAGAAACAGTAAAACTATTTAGTAAACTAATGTAAAGTCTTCTACACTGTTTTGTAACTGTTAACTTTAAATTACTCTTCTTCCTCTTCTTTCTCTGTGTCTTGTGCTGTTTTTGTTTTGTTTTTTAGCATCAGTGGAGTTCTGCTTTTCCTCAAACACACTGACAGCAGCCACATACTCAGAAGAGGACAATCAGACAGGTGAGAGCAAACTTTATATCATTCCTCCATGTTATATTATTAAAAAAAAGTTTTACCGGTTTGATTTTAAACGCTGAAAAAGCTTCTGTTGTTTGTCAGAATGACAAACAATTTATGAAAGTCACTCAATAAAAAATGCAAAAGAGGAAAGATTTAAGCAAAATCGAACAAAAAGATCAAACTGAGACTAAATCTCATCTTAAAATTTGACTGTTTAATAATCTAAATGTTGTTTTTAAAATCTATTTTCTTTCATGTTTCAGGAGAAAACTCTGCAGACGATGAAAACACTTTGACGTATGCAGTCGTCGTCACAAAAAAGCGAGGTTTCCTTTACTTTTTTTTTTTTTTTAACAACAATGAGACTAATGAATAACTTGTGATATAATTATTGGTAAATTTAATTTTATCTAGACTTATTTTGAGAAGCAAAGTTAGTTTAACCACTGAGAAAACTAGAATGATAAGAAGACTTCCTGGTTGTTTCTTCCCCTCGTGTTGAAAGTGGCAGTTGAGATGTTGTGGCCAGACGAGGTTGAGACGTGTTAAAGAGCACGTCTGATAAATTATTTTTACATCCTCTCTGTGTCGTTTTGTTTTAGACGCAGCAAACTCAGCTGAATACACGAGCCTCGAGTCAAACCACAGCAGAAAACCACAGGAGGACAGAGGTGAGAGCGTCTGTTCATCACTTTAATCTGTCAGTGTGTCTTTATAATCAACTCTTCTAAGTTCTTTGTCTCTGTCTCTTTTGTTCACATAAAGATGGACCAGTTTACTCCACCGTAAACGTAAGTAAGACTCAACATGCTCTCCAACATGGAGCGTATATGATTAAAACGAGTTGATTATATTTCACATATTTTCTATAAATGTGCCCACAGGTGCAACCAAGACAGGAGGAGAGAAACCAGACTAATGAGTAGCAACAAATCCTAAATCCTGCTGAAGTGACACTTTGTGTTGAATCATGTGATCCTGCAGCCACATCACATCTCTCAGATCTCAAAACACGAGCAAGAAACTTAAACATGTGCACTTAAATAAGTGAGATGTGCATTTGCACTTTGTGAAGGTTTAAACCTTTTGTTTGTTTGTGTTTAGTTTGTAAATATATCTGAGGACACTGCAGTGTGTGTGTGCATTTATTAAACCACTGAACCTTTGAAAATATTTATATGTGTGTATATTTTCATAAATAGGCTGCAGACTGACAGTTTCAGGTCGACTGACCTCAGAGCGTCATGTCTATCTTTATGACACTGAAACCACTTTGTTCCATCTGATCTGTCGGTTCTCATGTTTGAGGTCGTTCATGAGAACAGAGC
>JAJHUR010076595.1:0-17430 GCA_027495735.1 Lutjanus campechanus | reverse complement strand
ATGAAATGTTAAAATCTCACAGACAGACAAAAGTGCACACATTCTTTACTCTAGTAGAGGTGAGTAAAAAAACAAAAAAACAAAAAAACAAAAACAAAAGAAGAAGAACTGATTCAACTTCTTTACTCAAGTAAAAGTGAAAAAGTACAGGTTCTGAAATCTTTTTGGCTCATTATATTGTTTCCATTTTTTGTCTTTTTTTGTTTTCTTACATGTTTTATACAGTTTTTGTCTTGTTATCTCTTTCACGCTGTTTTGTCATGTTTCATTGTTTTGTCTTGTTGTTTTCATCCTGTTGTGTCTTTTACTTTGTTTTTATCTTGTTACATCTTTTACATCTGTTGTACGTAAACGGTTTTGTGTCTGTTGCAAGTGATATGCATGTGGATAAAAGAATCCTCTTTTCTATGTGTTATTATCCCATCTGTTTAGGTTCAAATCAGTCTTGATGATGGGAAAACGGTGCACAATGATGCAAAATAAAAATAATCAATAATAATTCCCCTCAAAGGCATTAAAAGTAACAAGCAGAAAGTAGAAAGATATTTGTTGGGGTAATATTAAAAAGTAGTCAAAAAAATAAATACTCAAGGAAAGTAGAGATATCTGAAACATCTAATGAAGTACAGTAACAAAGTATTTGTACTTAGTTACTTCCCATCTCTGCAGACAGAGAGTTTCCACTGTTGTTTGTTTTGTTCTTCACTCACCTCATCCAAATTCTCCCAGGCGTCGTTGCTGGGTGCAAAGAAGGTGAAGGACCCAGATCCCTCAATCTCAGGCCTGAGCTTAGAAATGTCAGCATATTTTTGGGTTGAGGTGGCCTTAACCAGACCCAAGGTGCCATACACATGATCAATTGGAGCCACTAAAAAAGAAATTTACAGTAAGAATTATTGCTGTCAGCCTGTTTTTCTGAAAATAGAAATAAGAAAATGTTGAAACATATGGAGCTTGAAAAGAAAGACTCGACATGTGTCAACAATATGCTACAGCATCCTCTTCTAAGGTGTTTGGTCTAAGTTCAAAAATAGCTCACAGCTGCTCTACAGTTGGAGGATATGTCCTTGTGTAACCCTCATACAACCCCACTTCAAATAATGCGAACTATCCCTTTAACACACTGTACCTGCAGGGCAACCACGCATGCCCTCCAGCTTCATGTATCCTGGGCAGCATTCATAAAGCACAGTCCTGCAGGCAAAAACACACAGACCACAGATAAGTAACACCTTTCCCCAAATTCCTCAAATTCATCCTCAAATACTGTCTGCAAGCATCTTTCAATGGAGCTGAGCAAAAGAATTTTATTTTTTCTGCCATGTTTATAGCTGAATCATCATTCGGTTTTGGTCTCGTGTATTCAGCGTTTCCAGATGTTACTCATTATCTCCTTCATTACCCAAACAGACCATGTGATCCCACAGTTTCAGCCAAAACCTAATGGAAAGGGTGCCTCAAGGTTTATGCTACCATTACAGTAGTAGATTTATATTACCGAAACCTCCTCTTTGAAGCGAAACAATTAGCTTGGACTCCGCTTGGCATTTGGTTAACCTCAGAAACATTACGATTTTGTCCTTGAAAAAACTGCAGTGTAATTAGAGTTGAGCTGAAGGAAATTTTGGTTGTCACGAGGAACATTTCAAGGGTTTGAAGGTCTGCATGGGAACCTTTGTGTTAATCTGAAAAACAATATTCAATTGTCACCAGAGTAGCATTTTTAAAATAGACTTTTATAATTTAGTTTTTGTGTTCAGTTTAGATTTATTGAATACAAATGATAAATGTTTAGTTGCTCCACTCCTCTCCACTTACAGTAAACAGGGCTGGACCCTGTGGCCTGAGGAGGATAGTAAAATTCAAAGTGCAGCTGCTACATATAAACATGGCTATCCCTTGAGTCAGCAGGTCTGAACATGTTGGAATTATAGCATTGTTTCCAGCTCCTGGAACACCAGACATTTGGAGATGAACGTTTCACCCCAAATTACCAACAGGTATGCAACAATAAAAAAGACCCAGAAGATAATAAAGAATACCACAGATGTACCTATTAGGGGTAAATAATACCACATGCGTCCAGAGTTGGCTGCAAGTTCATTACAGTAAACCTCACAGTTTTTATTGTAGGAAAACTCTAACTGTGAAGCTGCTTCTTCCCCCAGCTTTCATCTAAACATGATTAAAATAATCATGAGAAACAGAGAGAACATTATCAAGTCCACATCTTTTACAAACTGATCACTTACGAACAACTCAACATAACAAGTACGCTCTTAGAAATAAATGTGCTAACTAGAACCATACAGGGCTCTTCGGCTTGTCCTCACAGGAGAACCCTTTTTTGTTCCTTGTTATTTTATAAAAGTTCCACTTGAAACCCTTTGGGAGAGTCTAGCTAGATCTAAATATAAAGGATTATACCTAGAACCTCTTCTAGAATCTTTGAAAGGTTTCACCAGAACCTGTTTAAAAAGTAATGGTTTGACTTAGAAGGTTTTCTGGGGGTTCTATCAAGAACTTTTTCACCTTCCTTAGGCGCTAACAAGAACTCAGCTGGGGTATTTTACCAATAACGTTTTACAGACCAAGGGTTTTTATCTAGACCCTGCCTAGAGGGTTCTACTGGGAACACTTTTCTATTAGGAGACAAAAAAACATAAAGAGTCCTTTGGCTTGTCCCCATAGGAGAAGCCTTTTTGATTCATGGTAGAACATTTTCTGAAGGTTCCACTTGGAACCTGTTCAGACAGTTCAACCTAGATCCCACCATGAAAGGTTATACCTAGAATGATTGAAAGGTTTCCACAGAAAACACTTCTATGGTATAATGGTTTGAATCAGAACCCTCTCTGGTGGTTCTATTAAGAACCTTTCCACCTAAGTCAGCCAGGGCGCCATGTTTTACAGTATCTAGAGTCTGCAGACAGTTTTTTATATTATGACACAAAAAACCCTTGAAGAACTGGTTCTTTGGATGAAAAGGGTTCTTACAAGGAAGCCTTGATGAACTCTTCATTCAAAAAATGTTTTTTCAGAAGCAAATGGTCCAAATAATGACAAATCAGTTTCATAGCTGACTCAAAAGTCTAATGAAGGCAGCTGCCTTGAAAATATGAGTTTTCTCAACTTTTTTTTTTAACAGCGCACATACATTAATAGTAAATAGGTCCACTTTGAGCAAAAAACTGCAGCAGTGAAAGTCCAACACTTTTGTCTGAGAAAAAAATCCATTCGAAATGCAATATAATGGTTGTTCAAACAAATGCACCACAAGAACAACCCAATGTGGACAGCTAGTGATCATTATCAATTAATGAGTGCACTGAGATAAAAGATAAATGGCAGATGACCCACACTGAGACTCTGGGTGGAAACAGAAGACTTCAAGCAGAGACTTGTTTCCTGAATGTAGCGGGTTGCTAAAAGCTGTTAACCACTGTTGATGTTTCAGAGTACAGGCCGATGCCTCTGGGTAATGGCTAACTGCACCGCTTTAACAGCTGTATTTGAATCAAAGCTGAATGGAGTCGGAGGGACGGGGATGAGATCACACAAGCCCCATTGGGGCAGCGTCAGCAAAACCCTCGCTACATTGCTCTCCCACACTGAGGGATTGTGTCTGGCCAAGGAGTTGGAAACTTTTGACTTGTCAGCATCTCTATAAAAGAACCGTTCGACTAAGATTCATGATAGCTTTGTCAAACATAATATAAGCAGCATGTGGCTTTATTCCAATTCAACCCATCACTAATGGGCAGTTTGGTTGTACAGAGTTTTCTTGGAGACAGAGCTGCTCTGGAGGCAGAAATTTTCTCATTTGTTGAATTAGACCTCAGTGTGTGAAGACAAGAACTTTGGCTGGCCATATCAAATTAGATTGCCCATCGATTGCCAGAAACTACTGTAAAAAAGTGCAATGTAAGCCATCTTGGTCAGTGTGTCAGCCTGAATTTTTATATTTTCAAGATGGTAAAGCTGATCTGTTACTTAGAGATGTCTTATTGTATTTTATCTCATACATAAGTTCCCTTTTAACTTCCAATAATTTAAGTTATACCAATTCCATTTAACTTTGTACCCTACTAAAACAACGTTGCTGCAGGGACATAGTTGCAGTGTAATCTTTGTGACATAGGTGTGTTTCTGCAAAAATACCAAGTGAAATGTTGTTGCCCACGCCTTATTTCAAGTGTCACCAGCATGTTGTCCCAACGTTGCCCCCACTTTTTGGAGATGTTGTGACGTCACTTTATAGTGCCAGGATGTTGCATGCAACGTTACTATTAAGACAGGGTCATTGCCAGAACGTCACTGAAACGTAATGTTTTACGTGTAATGTTGCAGTAATGTTGCTGCGACGTAACATTTTTCAGTGTAATGTTGCAGTTATGTTGCTGCGACATAATGTTTTAAGTGTAATGTTGCAGGAACAACGCTGCAATATGATGTTTTCATAATTGCTGTTTAAGAGTAATGTTACAGAAATGTCAAGTGACACTTAAAGTGAAATGTTGTAGAAACTTAAATGAACGAACGTCACAATCACAACGTTGCAGCGACATATTGTGTTGGTTGTCCTGATTGGTCTAAATCAGCGTGGGACAGAGATGCTGATGCTCTACAGCAGGACTGCCCAAAGTTGGCCCACCATAAGGTTTAATTTCGACACCAGATGTTGATAACGAGTTTTATTTATGCTGTTTTATTTTGTCTGAGTTAAAATGCCCTTTAAATATGCAGGATGATTTTTTTCATAATCTGTGCTTAGCTGGGAGTGACCCTTTACATAAGAACTCAGTCAATTAAGAGATCTAAAGATTCTTGTAGCATTTTGTATCTTATTATTACAGTAGATGTTTGAATTTGGCCCGTGGCCCACCATTAAAGTTCAGTTTCGGCCGTCCAAGGAAAAAAGTCTGGGCACGTCTGGGATGTGCATCTTATGTGAGAAGAAAGATTTATAGCTACAAAATCATTTACCACTGAAAGTTATTATGACTGAAATAATTATCCAAACAATTTAACTAAAATACAGAAAACGTTTTGTAATTATTTTTGTGAACTGCTGGGAAACATCTGGGGAGCATGTGGAAGACATGGTGGGAGGAACGATGGGAGGGTCATGTTTGGATGGGGAAGGTAATATAACTTGTGCTACTGCTGTTTGTGCATACCTCTTTTTGTATCATTCTCTGCATGTGGCACAGTTAATCGTAAATTAAACTGCCCTTAACATGTTTTTCCACCCCTGAATCTGATACCAAGTTCATGATCATTTAATATAAAAACAAGATCAAGTTTAATTAACCAACTAATCTAAGTGAACTCCTGTGCAGCTCAAATATTTGCGGAATTCAAACTGGAATCTATAGTACTAGCTACAAGTTTTGCTTTTTTGGAGACCTTGCATGAGCCTATTGTAGTAGGTGTAAATCAGTTTGTGTGAATTGAATTTTGGCACAGCTCTCTTGATTGACTCCATAGTCTCATGTCAGACTCCCATTGAAATAGATAAAATTCTTTGGCTGTTCCTAACATCATCTTTTGCCAAGTTCAGTGAGCAGTGTGTATTCATCATGGAGAGCTAAGCCTATTTGGAGAGCTGAGCATGACTTAGACATAATGCAAGCATGGAGGGCAAGCTGAATGTGTGTGTGCGTGTGAGAGAAAGAGACTGTAAAGACATGGCTCTGATCCATGTTTAAACATAAAAGTGCTGAGGGAGTTGGAACAATAAGAGAGAAAGAGGTTGTCGAGAATGATTGAACTGAACGCTTTTCCATTCATGAATACAGTCAACATTTTGCCGCCACATCATATCCTGGAATCAGTGGTTTACCACCACTGTGGCATCCAACGACGTCCAGGCTTCCCAAGTTATGAAAACCCTAATTTTGAGTTTATAGGATCGAAGAGGACAGTCATCAATACAAAGGATTCGGGGCTGCCTGCATAAATGTGTTTTTCATTTTTAGCGGTAGTTTAATTCAAAGTGAGATAACAGATGTCTGTCTCTATGGAAACTCTCAAGTTTCCATGAAATCCCTTAAAGAAGAAGCAGCAGAGGAAGAAAGAGGCACTGGAAGAGAAACTATATATTTCAAAAACTTACAGAACTTTTTAGTCATTTAATTTTCTTGTAATGTTCATCTTTAAAGAAGGGAAAAAAACCTGTTCTGTTGGAAACATGAAACAAGACTTACGCTTTCTTTCCACAGATGGCCCCTTGATGCCAATTACGACAAGTGCTGAAGTACTTCTTCTTGGTCCCCATGACCTGCTGGAGTGCGCAGACATTGGGTCTGAGGAGAATTGAGGGTGAAAAGGGTATGAAGCATTAATCACCGGGTAAAACCCATAAGATTTCATATTTTTATATGGAAACTGAAACAGTTCATCTAAGGCTAGAAGTAACGATTAATCCACTGTTTCTTTCTCAATTAATCGATTAGTTGTTTGGTCTATAAAATGTCAGAAAATGTTTTCCAAAGTGTTTTCCAAACCCACGATGATGTCCTCAAATGTCTTGTTTTGCCCACAAACCAAATTTGAAAAAGAATTTGGACTTTTTTCCCCCTTTAATTTATTTAGATTAATCGATTATGAAAATAGTTGGTGATTATTTCAGTAATTGTTGCATAATCGATTAATCATTGCAGCTTTATGTTCATTTTTAAATTATTATGTGAAAACAGCCCTGCTGGGTAAGACTAGACTGTGAAAGTGTGAATAACAATTTGCCAGCTAATCCTGCTGCTCCTGAAACCAGACTGTCAAACATGAATAATGACATCCATGCCTGCTGGATATGTTTTGTCAGATTTAAATCATGATTACTATAGCTGGGTTATTAGTTTTCTAAGTAAAATGTAATATTATCCAATAACATTTCATGACCTTTATCATAAAAGGACAATTGATATTTGTGAAACTGCATTAAAAAATAATCAATTTCATTCAAAAATGGAAAAGGCAGACTTGTGAAAACATAATATGCTTGTTGTGCTTAAGGCTCAATTCTACTGCATGCAAAATGAAATGACATAACATCACAAGGGTGTCAGAAAACCCTCCAAAGCAATCATAAAGAAAAATATTAAATAAGCTTACCCTTCTTTTCTTGCCCTGATGCGACTGTGGGCGACTATTTTGTCATAAGCTGAAGAGTCAGCCTTGTCAAACGTTGAGAGCACAAAGAGTGCAAAGGCAGCTACAAACAGGAGCTTCATCCTTGATTTCTTAGCTAGCCCCTCCAGACCCAGAGTAACGGGAGACGGCTCAGAGTGGGAGTTTATATACCACAAGTCTCACCCTCCACTCCAGGAGGATGGCAACATTTCATGCATGCATGGACCACCCAGGACCTCTTAAAAAACACATTTCTATATGCAAATACACTGGGATTTATCTTTTTTATGTGATAAATTATTACTTTAGTGCATTCTTTTATATGATAAATCATTTATGGAGGACCACATTTAACAAGGAGGACCACCATCACATTTATAAGATATTTTGTAATATCTGCCATTTCTCTTTTATGTTGGTTTTAAAAATTATTTCCCATGCAAAATCATTGTTAATTGTTAATTTCACTGGTTTTAAAAATTTTCTAAAAATGTTTAAAGTAATATTACAGCTCTAGCACAAAGACAATCTTACAAACAGTTGATGGCATTGCACTGAAACAAGTAAAATTACTAGCTGTTTAAAAATTCAAAATTCTAAGGCTCAATATTAGGTTTTAAACAAATTGCATACTTCTCAGTGTACTGCTACAGAATAGTTAAGCCCATTTGTTAGAGCCCTGAAGCTCAGCGGCACCTTAAGAGACACTTATAATAAGCAGATGGGATAGAGAATCCAGCTGTATCTTTTCTATAAAAGTGTCATTTACTTGGACTATTAACAAAGAGACATTGCATAATCTCTGCTCTGAACAAATGCCATTGCAATAATTGTGTAAATCTTTCAGAATGTAGTTTGCTCCACCTAGTGGTGGCAGGGAGGGAAGGCAGTAAGTCTCTCACCATCACTATTTTATGGATAGATAATATTTTCGCATGATAATTTTACGTTGGAGAGGAAGTAAATATTGAGATGAATCATTATTTAAACTATGGAAGACTTCCTATGAGACCATGACCCAGAGAGCTCAACCAGACCACCCAAACTTTGATGTTAAGTCTGAGCTTTGGAAATTCTGTTCTTGTTTTTAAGTTATGAATATTAAAACATGTACTTGTTTCCTTACTGTATCAAACTGGATATCTACCAAACTACTTTTATCATATTGTTAAATGTATTCTCACTGGAGTCACACCTGCTTGTTAAAGCCACAAAATCTGATATTCATCTTAAACTCTCAAACTCTCTTTTTTAATCTTTTGCTGCTGTTGTTGTTATTTATGTCTGCTTGCTTAATTTATAACTTTGATCCTTTTTTTATTATGATAAAAAACTATGAATACCGCATGTATGAAATTAGTGAAAAAACAAAAAGAGGTATAGAATAATCTCTTAAACCGATTGCCAGGCCTTGTTACACAAGAACTAATAGGACGCAGACATTTGTCCTTTCATGTTTACAACAGTATCTTGGCTGCAACTACAGACACAACAAAATAGCTTTAAATGACTCAGACATACACAGAACTATTAAAAGGAAATAATAATGAGGTGCGACTTATAAACAGCATGAACACACATGCATCTAACATACTGAAACAGCTTGTGTTTTCGATTTTTTTGGTTCCCGTAAAATATATTCAAAATTACTACTTTTAGCAAAATGACCCACAGCACTGGGGTATAACATTACTGTTTTGTTTACACTGTACAACTTAACTTAAAAAAAAGTTACTGTCTAGGCTGAACTTGTAATGTTTAATAAGCTTATGATATTAAGTTGAACCAACAACTAATACAACTAATACAACTAATACAAATAATACAAATAGATTGGATTTTCATTTACATTTTCTCGTTTTGAAAGGTTAGTTCTTCATTTCAGACAAAGAATTTCCAGCTGCATTTGCTACTGTTAGAGCTACTTTGGTCCCAGTGAATTTATTCAGTTTTAAGAATTCAATAGTAATCTTCATAATTTTTCACAATATTTTCATTATTGTGAAAACTAGAGCCCGACCAATTTATCGGTCAACTGATATCTGCCTGATATTTGCCTATCAGAGCTATATGGATCTATATCCGTACCAGCATATGTGCATGTATGAAAACTTTTTTTTTAACAGAACGTAATGAAGACTCTTTTTATTTGATACCTTGTTAGTTTTATGCATATTTGTTCCCAGCTCTTACATATTCTGTATATTATATTTTGTATAAAGAATAATGGCTGATATATTGATATCAGAATTCTTTTTACACCCTAATATTGGTATCGGCATCAGTCCTAAAAATCCAATATCCGTCAGGCCCTAAACAACCATGACTTGTCTTAGAGAGCATTAGAGACACACAGCAAGTTTCCATCATAAATGTTTTCTTCAAACTATAAAAAAGAAGGATCTCAGGAGGGTATAAACTCTCACACAATGCTTGCTGGGACATCTGCCAATGTGCTGATCATGTTTCTTTAGAGACTTGATTTAATGAGTTGATTGAACTCTGTACAGTACGTTCACTTAACTCCGCATTTCAAGACTTCAAGTTAGAAGAGCTCATGTTTATAAGTTCTGAAGTGTTCTGAAAATAAATTGTAGAAACGTTTCACTAACCTGAATAAATAAAACTTGTATATTTATTTTAAGTTAATGAGAAAAGATTAGTTGGTTAAACTAAATTTCTGTATGATTTTTTTTTACAGTGTATGACATTCAAACATCATTAGTTCTGAAAGTGTAGCTGTTGTGAAGCTCTACCAGTGGGCACTGTTACTCATAGCGTAGCCAAGTGGCATCACTTACACTAATCTTTCCGCCACATGCTGTTCACCCTCCTGGCTAGCCAGATGTTCCAAATGTGAGCAGGAAAGTAATGTCCCCCTGGCCAGTAATGTCAATGGATAAAAGACACATCACATTACAGGATCCAACACTGCAGCACAGATTTGAGACTAAAAACCAGCTGCTTAACCTTGTGTATTATGTGTATGTTTAACCAGTGAGCCTGAGAGTATAAAAATTTGAAATATCAGAAAATGAACCATTCAGCAAACCTCATGTCCATTAAAATATGATGCATTCATGGAAGAAAGCCTCTTACGAGCTCGATTTGTCGAGGCCTTTAGAGAAGCACTTGCGCATAAAATCCTGCAGGCTTTTCATCTCTCCTAAAATCCCAAAGACTGGAATACATTAACTTTACAATCCTAGCATTCCAATGAGCAGCCAATTCTCAAACTAAAGTCTCCATACTTGCTTGCATGGGGAAATACTGACACCCATTAACTCACTACAGTGATAATTAAATGCAGCGAGGCTTTTACACTTCGAATCAGAACGCCCTGTCTGAATCAGTCACTTTTACACAGACACAAACACTGCATGTGTCACAAAGAACTGATAAAGAGGGCTTTGGCCCCAAGTACAGCTTCCTCTCTTTGTATCTCGCTAGAAAGCTCATTTTAAGTGGAAATTAAAGGAAAAAATGTGACAGCAATCTAAATTGAGTGTGCTCTTCAGATACAGTACAAAGACCAAAACAGTCTGTTGATTGGCTTTCTAAAGATAGTGTGACTTGCTCTCCGCTGCTATGGTAACAGAAACCTAAAGGCTTCATCCAGCTCCGCAGGTTGCTTCAAGCTTCAAACTATGAAGGTGTGAAGTTGAATGTCTGTGCAATATCAATTAATATTATGCTTATAGCAGTACAGTAATTACTGTGTCTTAAATAAATTAAGTCAATATCAGTGATTGCAAGCTAATGGGATAGATAATCTGAAGTGGGGTTGTATAAAGTACTTATCAATAGTCAGTATATTAGCTACAGTAAATGGCAGTATGGGTCAGCAACAACAGGTATTTTAACTTAACTTAAAAAAGGCCAACCTAAACAAATCAATATCAGTTGTGTTATATTGTGGGCTATATTTACAATATTTTCTCTGCTTTACATTATCGCCAGACAGCCTTTTCTGACAGTAGTATGTAAGTATGCAGTAATATGAGCCAAATATTGTTCTCTTCAAACCAACCAAACTCCATAAACATTATGAAATTATTGATTACTGGTCTACCGCTGCCTCAGCTGGTTAGTTTAGTTAGGTTACTTTAAAACACCAAAGTCATACAATAATACAGACAAACTAACAGATCGAGGCAGCAGTACCATCAATAAATACCTCATACAACCCCCTACATCAAATAATCTAAACTATCCCTTTAAGAGTAGCTAAGAGTGAGGCCTAGGTATTTGAATACAGCTGTCATCACATGTCTTGCACAGCTACAGATGTTTTCCACTTTAAAAGCAACATAAGTGGCTGCTCAGTCCCAGTACAGTGAAGTCATTGTTTACATACCTGTGTTTCGCCCACAACACCGCGCTAGTCTCTTATGCTTATCCATCACTAGAGGGTGCTTGACACCTGAGAAGAAAGACAGGCTTTAACACAACTTAATCATTCCTCCAACCACACAAACACCAAATCATTAGAGAGAGCAGGAAAAATGTAATCAATAGTAAGTTTTAAATTATACCGGCGATAAAGTGCCTACTTTTAGTAACTTAGTTGGCAGAGATGGGCACAAATGCATCAAAAAAAGTATCTTGTTGCCAATTACAAATACTTGGCATGATTCGCTTGTATTTAGCAAAAGACTGAGATCAGGCTGAACCTAAAACTTTTTCACAGCAGTCACTGAGGTGATTAAGGTTCCTTCCATTCATGTCAAACGGAGTCAGGGTGCTGTTAATATGTGCATGTTGGCTCCCTGGAAAGGCACTGCTACACTAAATGCAACAGGACCTTAACCTATGTTTATCTTACCAAAAACATCTATGGTTGTAGCTTTTCTACATCTTAAACCTGAACATAAAATGTGTATTGTTTGATAAATAATAACAAATTACATGTGTTTTTTTTCTGCCCAGCAAAATACAAACGAGAAATTAAGGCCTAAAAGTAATTAAATACATATTTTAAATATATGTAATTAAAATAGTGTACATTCCCCCTGGTTGGTAATTCAACAAAGATGGGCAGTACATTTAACAATCAACAGAAAACTTTTTAGGGGTTTGAAGCATTTAGGTCAAAATTAGTGGTGGAAACATGGGATTTTAACTCTGTCCACAACAGGTTTGGGTTAGCAACAGTCATGCAGGATGGCCCCTTTCAGAGTTATTATTTCAAAACGAGATTTACTTTATCTTTCTTTTGTTAGCAGACACCGTAAAAACTACAATAAGTATATAAAAGACAAAAAAGTTTCAAGTATAAATCGCTCAGTCATTTTAAAGTCTTTCAAGCTAGCGTCCGCTGATAGACAGGTTCTAATACTTTAGCACAGCAACAGATTTTATTACATTGTCCATCTAAAGGCACATCAACACACATTATATACAATTATGAAACAAATGAAAACACAAAATAAATTACCGTGTGCGCCTCTTGGACCATAGAAAAAATGATTATTTTTGGGCCGTACGTTTTTCCTCTGCCACCATCTTGGATCTTTCCTCCGCAGCCATACTGGTTCTAACCGGTTCTGACCCATAATGCCACAGGTGTGCTTGTAAATAAACTCTGGTCATGTGACATGTTATTTCAATTTCTAAATCAGACCTTGCATAGAAAGAACGATAGTTTTTAACCTAGTATTATTTTAAGGTGCTTTTAAAAAAAAAACTTTTTCCTCAGTTACACATTATTATCACATTATCACAGCTCTTAGTCTCTAGAGCAAGTTGAAGTTATGAAGGCAAAGTTGTTGTGCAAGTTCGTGTGGAAGTCTGTTGTTTGCTAGAAGAGATGTAACAATTAATTTATAGTTCATACCAAAGGCAGAGTTAGTGTACATCTGTTTGGTCAGGTGGTATATGAATCATGTACCAAATTAGCATTTATTTTGCAAATAGAGTGCAACAGAGTGCTGAGTAATGCTTCTCTTCTGACAGGTCACAAAATACAGGAGAAAAATCCCTCAGAGGGAGGATGTCCATGTAAACTGTGTATCTAGTGCACTATGTTAGAGGGACCTCTGTATACACAGTCAGAGAGAAGGTTGCAAACTGTTTAGTGAATTCTTTTCTCCAGTAAACAAGATGAAAGAAGGTTTCAGCGGTAAGGCATATCAAGGGACAGGCCAATTCATGCAAATGTTTCTCTCTGCCTTCATTTTTAGTAATGTCAGTAGGGTAGATGGGGTGGGTTGCAACAGTGGACGGTTGCAACTTTATTGTAAAACAATATTTTCACACTACCACTATGTTTGGTTATTTGTCAAAAAAGTCTCTTCAAAGTATATTAAAATTTACAACAAAAGGCCACTGATGCATCATTTAGTTGGGTCGTACTCAGGCAATTAAGAAGTCCACTGTCCAGATGAAAACCACGTTTTAAGTTAATTTTTATTTTCTAAGTCAAAAGCAAACATACATGTCCATCATTCTGCTTCTCTTCTCTCTGCTTTGGTAAAGAAAAACATATCCCCTCCTGCTGCATGGTCTGACCTTGACACATCCCTATGTCCCCTGGGTTGGGGTCAGTTGCAACATCTGACTTCTTCCATTCAAATAAAAATTGTGAACAATATGTCATATGTAATCATTTTTCATTGGTATTGTTGATTAGCAGACAGATTTAAGTTTAATATTTAAAGAGTAGATCTAGTCCAAATAGTTTGAGAAACGAAGAGAAATGCAAAAGTGTTGTAAACGTCCTGTGCCCACTACAATGATATGTAGAGAGAATATACCAAGCTGAGAGGGGAGCAACACTGCAATGTAAATGAGTCAAAAAAGTTAAGACACGCTGCTTTTTGAGTTAGCATTTTCTTTTATTTAATTGCAGAGTAATGTCAATACAGGTTGCCAAATTGAACAGAAACACACAGATCACAAGAGGACCATTTTGTGCCCGTATAGCCTGGCGGCAGGTACACATGGCTGAGGAATGAACCCAGAATTAGAACATACTAATTGAAGTAAAACTTTGACTGTCACCCTAAACATGTCAGGACGGTAAAGGTGGAGTAAAAGACAAGCTGACTCAAATCTCTGAATAAACTAGTTGCTACATCAACTGGATAATTTCCCCAGATTTACTATAAAATTCACTCAGGTATTAAATACAGATAAACTTGTGTTTACTCAGTGTTTGGTAAATTTCTTTCTGTAAAATTGATTTGAGCAGGAAGGACTAGATTCTGTCAGCATATGCGGATTAATACTTTTTCTATAGACACAGATTGAAGATACTTCTGCATATCACAGTAAGAGGACGGCTGAATGACAGGCAGCAGGGTGTCAGGGCTCTTTGGAATTAAACACTCAAGGTTAAACATGAATTACTAACTCGCTTCACAAATCCCTGAGCATCAAGCACTCACTGAGGTCCCCACCCAGTACTAGTCTTCTATCAATCAGAGATGAATGCATGTACAGTAATATAATGTGAGATAACATATTATTATGCCATTACATTACAGGATACAAGATTATGTAAACTCAATATAATACTTAACTAGAGTACTGTTTACCATAGTGAATAGTTTATTTTGATAAACAATTGGTAACACTTTAGTTGAAGGAGTGTGCATAAGACTTTCATTACACTGTCATAACCATGTCATGAAACCTGCCATGACCATGAAGGAGTCTTTATGAAGTTCATGACTGTTGTCATTAAATGCGATTTGGTCAACAACATCATTTTTAATGCGAAGTCGACATTGTTTGAGATGACTTTGTTATGATAACTTGGCATTATCAAATTTAAAGAAACTGTTTAGCTTTATGTTTTAACAGCACATTATACCGTCATGTGTGGTTACAAGTGTGCCATGAATATTTTCCTCGACCTCAAGCAAAATGGTACATTTTGGACTTGTCAAAAAGATGCCCTTAAATGCTATAAAGCCAGTTGGATGAGTACACCAAGGTGATTTAGCTTCCAGTGTAAGTGGAGTGTAAAAAGCCAATCACTTATGACAGTATAATGTAACGTGAAAACAAAATTTGACCAAATGACACATGACACAACATTAATAAACATTCATAAAGACTCATTCATGAGATTAATTCTTGTATTTTTTGGGCCCATTTTTCACTACCTTGGTGTGCTTATTGAAACAATTTCCAATCCCCTGAATGTCCTCCACTTTCGGTAAGACTTCCACAGTCACTCTCTCAGTCTGACGTTGCTCTTCGTCTTGGTTTTGTCCACCAGATCCCAGCACATCTTCCTCTGGCAATGGATATATTTCATCACATTTCTGAGAGGAGATTCTGCTCCGTCTCTGCACGGGCCCGGCATCTGACACGTCACTGGATGGCTCATTGTGAGGCTGCCCTGTAATGGACAAAACATCTGAACCACTGGATTGTCTGTTTGATCCCACAGATCTGCTGGTGTTGGCAGCTCCACTCTGCAAGATGGCTGTGGTCAAATCAAATATGCTGTGCGTCTTCTCATCAGTAGGAAATTTCGGAGAATATTTGAACGAGTTCCCCGGGTAAGCCAAGGTGGAGCCTGCAATTGTGCCTGAGCCCCCACTTTGAGGTTTACCCTTCATCATTCCCAGGACTTCGTAGCGGAAGCTGGAGATATCCTGCTTCAGCTCCTGTCAATTATTGAGAAGCAAATAAAACAACAGCCGAGAGCAGCGATTACACAGCAATAAAAATGTAAGGTTCTGACAATGAATACTTGCACATTACCTTGAAATTCTCTTCTGTCAAACCTTCCTCTGTCTTAGCGTCTCTGATCATTGCAGCCACGTAACGCTTCACAAGGTTCTTCAAAACCTCCTAAAAAATACACATTATTTTTTAGGGAAAACTACAGATTCCTTTTCAAAAAATGTTTACTCAAAAATTACAAGTCAATTAAAAGACAAAAACATAAAAACTTCACAGTATATTGTGGAAAACAAATTACTACCTGATATTCATGGTTTAATCTTACATTTTCAGCTGCACGTCTCTACAATTAAAGAAGAGAAAAAGGTCCATTAACAATATGTTAATGTTTCTGTTTTCAGTGTCTGAGTGAATTTCTCTTTATTTTCTTGTGCTTTCTCACTTAAATGTCTTATGATATACAGTGTCTGGGGTTCTCAAGGATTCCATGACCACGGGCCAATTTAGTCAGTGTACGATTGAAGGCAGCACAGAAAAACCCATAAGTTTGTCGTAGAACTTGGGATTGGTCTTGTAATGATTTTTAACATTAAACTGCTTGAGCACTAAACTCCCCTGTTTACAAATAAGGCAGATTACTTTATCTCTCCCCCGAGATCTGACAGATTAAGAGTTGATCCATTTTTCCTGAAACTTCCTTTTTTCCTCAACCATACCTCGCTTTTCCATGGTGGCAGAGTTGCAACTCATATTACCATACTGCTATAGGGGGGGGAAAAGGTTCTGGAAAATAGTGTCATAGGGAACTTGTTTTGGTGGAACATTTGCATGTAAGGAGGAGACAAAATTAAAATGGCTAAATTCCAGCAAAAGAAAAAGTAACAGCCGCAAACTTGTTTATGCTCAGAGTGTTAGTGACAAAGCTAGGGTGAGAGCGACTTGACATTTTGAGCCAATGATGGTAAGTAAAGATGGATAACGTGGCTTCACTTCTTCCCACTGTACAAACATGACACCAAAATATATCATGAGTGCTGCCCTCTTGTGCTTTTGAAATAATTTGGAGCCAGCACTTGCGCAGTAGTGATCAGTGTTGGAGCCTCAGCTGTCAATCATGGCATAAAACTGTTTTTTTTTTTCATCAACAAAGTACTTAAAACCAAACTGATCAGAGGAATGGACATTTGAAAAACATCATTGTGATAAGAACTACCTAAAATGACAAATCTGGAGAAAACCCTTGCAGGCAAGGGGAGAGCATTCAAACTCCGCAGGAAAGGGCCCTGAGCCAGCCACAAACTCCCCTGCTCCAGCTGACTGGGGAATTCAAACTCAGAACCTTCTTACTCTGAACTGACAGTGGTAACCACTGCACCACCGTGTGGCCTCAGTAATGAGCAGTGCAAGGGAATACAATTTCAAAAAAAGTAATTTCATTACAGTTACTAATCCAAGCAACGCTGCATTGCTGTGTTACTGCATTACACAATTTGTTTTGTGTCCCAGGTAGGATTCTGATTTTAAAAAAGACTTTAAATTCACCACAGGTTGCAGTGAGGAGTCATAACTCGAGATTGTCCAAAACGATCTTCATTCAAATCCATGGACCCAGTTTATGAGATAAAAACTCTTCGCATTTGTGTCAGTTTTGACCCT
>JAJHUR010076594.1:0-15323 GCA_027495735.1 Lutjanus campechanus | reverse complement strand
CTTAATTTTATTTATTTATCTGTGGCATTTGCATTTTCTGTCTTCACAGGTTTTCTTTCCTTTTATGCATCCGGGCCAGCAACAGCTGTGGCTGGAGGCATTATGTTTTTGTGTTGTCAGTTCATCCGTCCATCCCATTTTCCTGAATGCAGTAGCTCCAAATTTTGGAGGTCAAGGTCAATGTGACCACACAAAACATGTTTTTGGCCATGACTAAAGAATTCACATGCTAATTATGCTAAATTTTCACAAAATATGTAATAAAATGATGAGGTGATGACATTTCATATCCAAAAGGTCGAAAATCAAGTTCACATCATGATAAGGTTCTGCAAAACACTCAAACTGTCAGTCCTCTACGTTTATGGTAAAATCATGTCTAAGGCTGGCTTTACATGGTGAAACCTTCACGCACTAGTTGCAGGTTACACATTGCATGAGACATAATTTCCATGCAACTTGACAGTTACGCAAAGCTGTTCAAAAATAATAGGTCCCATGCAATGCATTTAATCATTCGTTTCACTAAAATGATCTGTCTGGATTGGTCATTTTTCATCTTTTTCATTGTTTTTGTGTTTTTATGTGTTTATGTGTTTATATGTGATTATACCAGGTGGCAAGTGGTATTGTAACCACACTTCGATATTCGTAGCTTATTTCATTTTGTTTCCTTGTTGGATAACATTGAGAATAGGAGAACGCTGTCATTAATTTGTTGCTGCCTTCTGGCATCAAAATGAAGCTTGATTCATGATTCTATTTTAGATAACAGCTCTGATTCTGATCAAAACCATATATTAAAGCAGAGCTTTAACTAAGCCAGCAGGAGCAATACTCACTTGCTGACTGCAATGTAAACAAATTTGGCCATCTCAAGTTTGTTTGTTGACAGCATTACCAGCCTGACATGAGGATAATCTCCCTCTGAAATGCCCAATAGATCATCCTATATATTCTTATTGTTATCTTAATTTTGGTGGTACGCTCTTGTAAGTTAAAATCGCACATCACATCATAGCATTGCAGCTTAGTTTCACCTGAGTTTCAACCAGCTGAAGTTGCATGAAAGTTTCACAGTGTAAAACCAGCCTGAGTGAAGACGGCATGTTTCTCACTGAAAATTATTCACTGGAATCATATTTGTCAATAAAATTATAGCTTACATTTTGCAAAAAAAAAAACAAAAAACACACTTAGCACTTTTTAAAAGAACGTCCTTCAAAATCTGCACTACAAACATAAGTCTGGACAGACGTGGAAACAAACTGCAACTTAACTGTTTTGACGGAGCCATACGACTGCCAGGTGCGAATTCTGATTTTTAACGTAATCTCAATGCTTCTTAGTGTTTTCTTCAATATTAAAATAGGCACAAATTATTATTACAACAATCAGGATGGGGATTAGATTTTAAAAATACCATCTGCAGTGCAAACACTTAATTTTATTCATTTATTTGCCTGCATGACCAGTAGCTCATTTGCATTTTCTCTCCATCATTGTTACTGGAAGCCTTGAAGTCTTCACAAGAGTGCACCTGCTTACTTTTTTTCTCAAGTGTTTATTTTTTCTTTTAATTTTTTGGGTGAAAATCAGTTGAAAACCTATAAACTCATGTGTCATTTGTCTCTCTTTCTAAAGCGCTTCATAGCCATAGATTTAAAAGGTGCTGAATAAATACATATATTTATATAGTGTAGGCTTTATTATCTAAAGGCATGGTGTCAGTAATGAAACAGTCCATGATTATATTAGTTTGAGCTGCTGTCATTCACTGACAAAGTCCTGGTGACACTGTTGCCAAGTGTCTGCACGGCAATAACACTATTCAAAGCAAAAGCAAACAACCACAAGTGTTTCACTCATTACCATTGTAACAGATTCAAGGCCTCCACGAAAGGCTCCATTCAGAATCGTTATCCTCCATCAAACAGGCGTGCAGCTCCGTTCTCCACGACGTCAACGTGACACGTCTCTCTTGAAGTGATTCAACAGCTCTGGATGCCAATTATGTTGACATCTCGAGGCTACGGTGACCCCTCAGTGTCCTCACAGAATGAGAAAAGCCTCTCGCAGGCTTGTTATCCTCACATGAGCAGCATGGTTACTTTCTTCACAGCTTCAGCGTTTCAAGTTCAGGTGCTCGTGAAGCCAAGTGCACAGCCATTGTTACTGAAGAGAAAAACAGTGAGCGGAGCCGTCTCTCCAGATGAATGTTTCTGCCGCTGTTAGATTTAAAGTTTGTATTCCTCTTCACGTTTAATTCACCATGCACATAGACGTTCTGAGGATACAGTCTGCCAAATGTGTCTCACTCCTTTTTTTTAATCAGTCAGCTTCAAAGCACTGTAGTCATTTGGGTTAAGGTTAGTATTTGGTTTATTAATTCACTGTAAAACATCATGCGGGAATTAAGTGGAATCAACTAATCTTTTCTCATTAATTTAAAGAAAATATGTACGTTTTAATACTCTAGTTAAATCAGTTTAAAAGTTTCTAGTTTCTATTTTCAGACCACTGCAGAACTTTAAAAAAATCCAAGGAAACAAAGACATTTATTATCGCAATACTAGACAGGGGTGTTCAACAAAAGCAGAGTTGTAGTTCCTACATAATACATGTAAAACACAACAGTAATTAAATTCAGAATGGAATAGGGTGAAAATTTCTTGTTCTGACCTTAATTAATGTACTGATGTGAGGCCACTCAACTCATTAATACGTGTAGAAAGAAACTTCATCATAAGCAAACTTCTCTTTCCTTCATAATAAGTAAATTATTACACATACTGCACTTAGTAGATTCAGCTGAACATCTCTAGCTTATATTGAACTTGAATGTTTTCTCACGTTCACTGAACTTAATTGGTTTTACATGTTCAAACCTCATCAGACAACTTTGAACCAAGTATTCAATCCATGTTCAATTAACACATTTTAAGGGCAGGGGAGGCAGGAGAACTTACATTTTAATGTTTAACCAGGTTAAAATGATTCACGGTGTGGGTTCTTCTTAAAAATTAGGTTTTAATAATTTGGCTGTTTCCATGATACAGAATTTAAGGCTACTATCTTTTAGTCCGGCCGTATTTAAATATTCCCTGACACTCTGGAAGTTTACTGGTGTTTTATGTAGACTGCTCACATGCAACGAATTTGCCATAATCTTTGTGGATTTGTGCTGCTGTTTATGCAGTGTTTTGAAGGCTGTGTTAATAAAAGATCCTTTCATCTTAAATGGACAGCTTGATCAAACTTAATTTATCGTGGAAAATAGTAATCACAGCTCCTGTTGTGACAGTTATGGATGAGACCTCCACTCACAGACACCCGCTGCTCCAGGTGACCACATGTTATTTAGAAGACAATGGCTGACACAGAACTGAGACATCCATAATTTTTACTGCTTTTTTCATTATCCTCTGCACACACTGTGTGCATGTTTGATTAAAGGAGTCATTAACCTCTTTCTATATGTATGTATTGATTATATTTAAATGTTACTTATTGACAAAGATGTTTATGACCAGAGCCTGTGAGATGGACTAAGATTACATATAAACGCACAGTATTAAGGCTGAGCTGCCAGTTTATTTTTCAGCCCTATTAAGATGCGACATAATCAATGTAAATGCACATTTATACAGCAGTGAATTCATTTTCATTTTGGTATTGATTCCTTCATGTTTAATCTTCATAGATAATAACAATTGGACTTTAATGCCTGAAGTTGATTGTGCTGATGTACTGCCCCGCCTACGCCTTCTTCCTTATGCAGTTGCTCCATGAATATAATGTGATAAATTATGTATTAGAAGTAGTTTAAGCTGTTTAACCATCCAACATGCATGTCTAAAGAAACACACTGACCACTCCAAGTCACTGTCAGGGTGGGCGATATGACCTACAATTTAAATCAAAGTATTTTATTTAGTTTGTCTGTTTTTTACAGTAACTGTATTATACCATGGTTTTACAAAAAAAGAGATACTCCACTCAAAACATGACTCCATCTCTTTTCAAGTTATTGACAAATGTAAGGGAGTAAAACATGGCTTCAAAAAGGAATGAAAATGAGGTAAAGGTCTACGTGTGTTTTGGCAGGACGGTATTGAAAGATCCATCCATGTTGTGGCAGAACGTAACGGTGACAAAACTGGTACACCCAGAAGTCACTGAACACTTTGACGGTGTGTGTAATTACAGGTGTCTTTTACTCGTCCAATATCAGTCAGTTAATGACTTTTGTTTGTTGTTGGCCCAGTTGATGTCTAGAGAAATTAGATAAAATCAATAGAGCTTCTCAGGAGGGGGTGGAAAGTAGTGACTACATCCTCACTGTAAATTCCTCTGATCATCAAACTTTTGACAAGTATTGAACTGCATCTATTGAATTCAGTCTGCCAACTTTATTAAATCCATTTCAGATAGTTTAAAATGTCAAGCTGAGAAAAATGTAACCAGAGGGATATTAAATCTCCTCAGCACAGACCACAGATGAAACCACCTCAGCCCTCAGCAGAACACATCAGGAAAATGTGTTTTATCCTGAACTGTGAGCCACCCTCATTCCTTTCTGTGCTGAATTCCCACACTTGGTTGAACTTGTTTATGAATGACAGCACCCAGGTGGGGGGAAAAAAAAGGACAGAACTCAGAGAAGTGAAATGGAGAACACAGATAGTGAGTATTTTCAGCAATTCCTGTGTATTTGAGCAACATTGTTGCACAACACCATTGAACTGTCAAGCCTGTCAATAAGACTCAGCTCCAGATTCAGTGGAAATCTAAAAATAATATCCCATGACAGCTGTTCACTTCCACGTTCTCACGCGTGTTAGTTTTTCTGCTCTCTCTTCTGCTGCCTTACTACCACAGCACACCCACTTCTTTTCTTTTGGTGTAAAAGAAACATTTTTTTTTCTGTTTCTGTAGGTTTGACCATTAGCTTTCCATCACCATCATGTAGCATGTAGAGATAATGATAAGCCATTAAAATGTAATTGAGTGGTCAACAGGAGATAATGACAAACCAAATGGAGGAGCAAATTGACCAAGTTTGGATTTTAAACAGCATTGTACATTTCAGAGCAGTTCATAATAAGTAGCAGCTTGGGCCGGCAGATTGGTTCTCCTGTGAGCAACATAATAATCATGTGCCATGACTGTCCAGTACATTAATTTGAATATCAGAAGCCAGTAATAAAATACAACAGGTGTTCACACACCACATGACACTGATGGACTTGTGTTTAGCTGCAGAGAGCTTGATCGTACAAAAACGTGTAACAGAATGTCTGCAGAGTTGTATGAAAGTAATCAATTATTACACAGTGAAACGCTCCACGTGTTAATATCTGATGATATTATATTGACACTGTGATGGGACTAGATATCATCTTTGATTTTGGATATCGTTATGTCATGGTAAGTGTTGTCTTTTCCTGGTTTTAAAGGCTGCATCACAGTGAAGTGATTCAAACTTTTGAACTGAACAGACTGTTCTCGCTGTTCTATTATTTACCTTTACCCATTATTATGTCATTATATCCACATCACTGATGATTATTTATCAAAAAAATCTCATTGTGTTAATATTTTGTGAAAGCATCAAAAGTAATTCATACAATATTGATAAATATCTATCTTCAGGGATTGTAACACCCAGTCCCATTAATAAATCTGGTAAAACTGTTGATAATGTCCATATTCCACAGCCCTTAATATACAGTAACTTAGGTATTTCTTGCGACTGCGGGCTTTGTAATTCTTTCAGAAAATGTTGAAGTTGATTCACAGAGAAACTTTTTCCCCAACATTTTTGTGTCTACGTGACTAATGAGGACAATAATATTTGAAATTAGTTCAGTATTGAGGGAGAGCGCTGCAGCCAGCAGCCACAAAACAAGCTGCAATGTAATCCTCATGGGCGACTGTGAAACATCAAAGCATGTCCACGAAAAGTGCTTGTGTTGCCACTGACAGGCTCAAATAGTTACCTCCAGTTAAGAGTCTGGATCTCTACATAGAGACAGAAAAATAGTTTTTTTTTTTAAGCTACAACAAGGAACTTTCATATTTTGATGATTTTGGAGGCCCCTGTGGACAAAAGCTGAGCCGTTTCCACTGTAATAACCACAAAATATGCCAATAAAATGGAGGCAGTGCAGATGGGCCTTTAGGGATCATGAAAAAAAAAAGGTTTTGAGTTTCAATTTTATCAGTTGAAATTACCTGATTAAAATATATATACATATTTTAATAATCAGAACTAATAAAACCAAGCCAGGGGATTTACATGTGTTCTTCTTCATATATCTAACCTAGTTGTTACACTATTTGGTAATTCGGCACACTAACACCAGAACGTACCTTATTTCTCGTTATTGGTACATTAAATCTCATGTGTTGATCAAAGCTGTAATAAAAAAAGGTTTGGGTGGGCTGCAGAATATTTTCAGATGTCAAATTGGACCGTGGCATTCTTATATTTGGACATGGCTGATCTGAATAAAATCTCCTCCTGCTTCTTTTTAACTGGCTAATGTATGTCTCACTGTGATTCTGATCATCTGATCACGGATGATCTTGTTAACTTATGTAGGTCATATAAAAGCATCAGTAATAAACAGAGACTGTTTCATAACTAGTTAAAAACCTTGTTAAAAACCTCCTTGTTGTGGCTTTAACCTGAAACAGCCAATTTATTGCTCTCATCAAAGCCACTAGACACCATTTACAGAAAGAGTCATTATAAAACACACTTCATAAACTCGACAGAAACAAAATAAAACTCATCAAAAAACATCTCCGTTTGTCGTTTTATTGCTTTAATAATCACCAGTTCTGGTTTGGTTGAAATAAACTCTTAATTCGTCAAGTTAGATGTCATTTTCTGATGTTCACGTCCCTCCCACGCCTGATATTTTCACATCAAATTGGTTTATTTTGACCGAACCAGAGCTGATGATTGCTTGAGCAGTGGAAAGACAGTCAAGGTGGTTTTAATGAGTTTTATTTTGTGTCTGTCGAGTTTGAATGAACTGTGTATTGCAGTGGTACAGTAAAATGGCTGTTTGTAAATGGGAGTTTGGTGGCTTTAGTGCGAGTGGCTGTTTCTGGTTAAACAAAAAGGATCTTACTCTTTCCCCAAATAGGCCTATCTCTGCAGCAGTCCTTTTCATGACATTGTCAGAATAACAATCTGAGCCAAAGGCAAAACAAACACTTTTAGTGGACTTATACTTTGAAAGTTTGCAAAGTTTAGCTGCATTTAAATGTTTATATTCAGTATAAAGAGATTCCATGTCACAGCATTAGAAAAAAGTATTTTCTAGATGATCTAACCCAGAGATACGACAACCAACTATTATGTTAATAATTAGTCATGTTGACCAGATGACTGTGGCTGAGGTTGTTTTGCTCTGAGAACGGGGCATAAAAGATTTTGATTCAGTCTTAAAGTTTAAAGAGTTTCATATGTAGCAAGTCCAGGGAATGAAAAGAAAAAAAAAAAAAACCTCCAGACACTCTTCGAGAGAAGTTATATTTAAAGTTAAAAGTTTAATAAAGTGCTGACTGGTTTCAACCTCAAAAAGTGTTAAATATTAATGCATCACATGATAAAATAGCCAACAAACCCCACAAATATATCAACATCTTGACATCACAAAAAGATTATCATACAAATAATATCAGATTGATGCAGTTGGTACAATTAAGAAAGTTACTTTCTAATTAAAACTCTGATAAACCCAGGATTCATATTTGAATTTACCCATAAAGTTGTTTCATTGAGTTCTTCAGATTAATTCATTAATTTATGTTTCCTAGTTTGTTTCAGCGTGAGCTGCAGCGTGAGCTGCTGTTGAATATATTCTGCTGTTCTACTTCTGCTTCACTGAGATGTTTTTGATGCTGATGATGATCCCAGGTCATTTGTTCATCTTCAGAGGTTGAACTCACAAAGCATTCCCTCACTTTTATAATATCAATCAAAAAGCTTCTTTTCTCTTGTCTTTAGTAGTTCTGTATCTTCCCATCACTTGTCAGCTGTGGAGTAACTTAAAGTTTCTTTGCTGGCTCCTTCTCTTCAACCCTATTGTCACATAATACTTTAAACATAGATAGTTGTTGCCAATAATTGACAGCTGTTTTCACCTCTAAAATCCGCCAGTAACAATAACCCCATTTCTTACATTACTTTATACTGTTTGCAGGGTTCGTTATTAGATGGTAGGTCAACTCAGTTTATGTGAATTATTCACGTCAAAATGCCCTCTGCTCCCAGCGGTCTTTCAAGTGAGCAGACTGTTAAACCAAACTCGATTTTAAAAGCAGCTGTTTTATAGTAGGAACATATTTTTTCACAGTAAAAACTTAAGTTACACCATCATTAAGACTTTTTTCTGATTCCCTTACATCTACAGGTACAGTCGGCGCAAATGTCATTTACTCAGTAACATCATTAACTAAAGTGTGATGAAGTTTTTGCCACAGACGTGCACTTTATATCACTGAGCAGGATAGAATGGGGTGGGCTTGAACAAAACCTTCAAAAAGTGTTGTGTTTATGTGCAGATTATCTCAAAAGTAGAGTTGGCTTCTATTAAATACATGTTTTCAATAGCATAATTTATTTCACAATAATTTGTTATGGGGGACAACTTCATGTGTTTTAGAAGCAGAGGTGGACCTACGCTCAAGAGTTAACTTTTTAAAATAAAATAGCTGCGGACCATTTATTTGAACTGTTATGTTTCAGTCGTATTTCAGTGGAATAAGGACACCAGGAAATGGTTTGGCACTCAGTGTAGCACACAGTATACCGGATCAAGAGACTGAAAACTGTCCCCCCTTTTCTATTAATTCAATTAAGAAAAGATTCAAATCGAACTGGACACCAAAGAATTGGAATCAAATTGGATCATGAGACTCCCACTTGCATTGTGTATCTGTGCTCTTGTCACAGCTTCACCCTCATCAAAATGCACAAGTTCAGCCCTGAACTGGAATTTAGAGGAGAGCCGACATGACTCCTACATTAGTCTCAGGGTTTTGCTTTCAGGGCCATTAAACTTATTATTGGCCTCATTATAGTTTTGTGTATTCTTGATCTGCTTGTTTGGACACCACTGTTGTTTCTGAATTTTTCTAAGTGGTCCATAACGAGCCACCAATGCCAGTTGCACTTTTGGCTTAATTTAATGGCACTTCTTAGTGGCAAAGGGTCAGATATAAAAGAGTGCGCAGAGTGCCCCGCTGTTGCTCATCTCGCTGTGTGTGAGCAAACCCATTTTACTTCCATTTATTCTGCACATGCGACTCACTGTTTGTCAATGCTTCATAAAAGTCTTCAGGAGATTGCATAGATTTGTTTTCCACACAGCTGTCACCTCTCATCTAACGGTGATTGCCACCATTGATTTCTTGTGTTTCCGGCCTCAGGAGAGCTCATCTCTGCTCGTTGTATCTGAACCTTTTTTGTTTTAATAATTTAACACAAGGGTTAGAAAATGGAACTGAGGTTTACAGAGGAGTAATAATCGCGTCTCGTCATCTCTGGCAGCTCACTCAGTCATACGAAACGGTATCAAACGAGTTTTGAGTTTAAAAAGTTTTATTGTCTTTGTTTGTCTTTCCTCCACGTTAAAGTTAAAATCCTTAAGATTCCAGTTGTCCTTGTCCTTCAGTCAACGAGTCCTCCGGATTCATCTTTTGTTTATTCCTCTACAATGACACATTGTTTTCTGATCTGATGCCTCTATCAACAACCTTCCATAACTATTGAAAAAAATAATCCATTTTATGATGTGACAGCGCTGTGGTTAATTTTTGGGTTAGATGCAAAACAGACTTGATTAAGTCTGGGGAAATGCAGAGGTGAGACCAAGTCATTGTATTGCAAGTCACAAGTCATTTTTTAAGTCTTCAACTTTGAATTTCGAGTCCTAAATAAGTCATAATGATGTACATCGAGAGCAGGTAATACTGTAAATTGGTTCCAAATCCTGAGTGTATACATTAATTTGCTTTAACTTAGTTGGCATCAAACTCCTAACCCTCGCCTTTGATGATGACCTCAATCACTAACTGTTAGGTAGCCTATGTTTGAACTTATTGTGATCTGTCCCGATAACCAAAGGTCCCTCATTTTGTCTTGCTAATCATGACCACAGCCCTTAACCTGCTCTCCCAGTTGAAAGACTTGAATCTTTTCACATTTTTCATGTCATGTTTTTGTTTTTATGCATCAAATTATGGAAAGTAGTATTCATAAGAGGATCAGAATTGATAAAATCCGAGCATTACTCATCCCTACATAATGCCCTCTTCACCAAATAATGCCACTTCAACAACAGAGCCTCAAATTATCATTCTTTGTACAACGTCAAGTGTCGAACGAAGTTGAAGGTTGTTGTGTGTCTGTAATTTTCAACATGCATATTTTGAATACTGCGATTTTTTTTTGGTTAAAAAAAGTTTCCTAAAACATGTTTTAGGAAAAAGAACATGTTTGTTCATACTTACAGTAGGTGGGGAAAAGAAATTAATTGAAAATAGAAAAAATAAGTGGAAAAAATAGGCAAAAAAGTGCATATCAATTAAAAAATATGAAGTTATTGGAGTTATGGAGTTATTGGAGACTTAGTTAAAATGCATCTGTTCTTAACTGCAACCTTGGAGTTTATGTTTTTTATGTAGTAAACATCCTTAACTTGCTCCCTCCATTGTGTTACTGAGCGGGGCTGCAGCATCAGCCAGGAGACTGTAGTCATTTAGAAATTAAAAGTAGGACTCTCAATATTAATATCTGGTTGTTATCTTCTAGTAATATTCCCAGTATAATATATGATAGTGTTAAGGGCAATTTTATATCTAAACATTTTTACATTTTTTCCAAAAGATGTATGTGTGCGGTCTCCATAAAGCCACAGCCCCTCCAGCACTGACTGAAGGTACCCCCAGATTTTCCTGTGTCATCCTAAATTTCCAGTCAAATCACGGCATAGTTTATTCACGCAAAATTCAATTATCTTTGGTATCCTTTTTTCCAACTGGAGCTCAGTAACAACATTAGGTCTTCCTGAGTCTGGGGAATTAAGTGTTGACTTGCTCGGAATTAATGCCGTTAAGGTTAGTTGATAGAAGAAATGAAGGGATATTTTATATCTTTGGGCTTGAGGGAAGTTATTTTTAAAGTCTAAATGCTCAAGTCCAAGTGAAGTCATGAGTTAAGTTTTCTAAGTGTATTTGAGGCTTTTATTCCTTTAATCGTATAGGACAGCTGAAGACACGACAGGAAAAGGGGAGAGAGCATGCGGGAATGACATGCAGCGTAGGGCCACAGGCAGGAGTTGAAGCCACGGTCACTGCAGAGGACTCACAGCTTCCATACATGCAGTATATGCTCCACCAACTGAGACAGCAGGCCACCAGTCTTTTTTGATTTTGTCAAGTTGAGTCTAAAGTCATTGTCTGACTCAAATCTAAGTCATATGACTCGACTCAACTTCAGTATGTTCCTGTGTCTGCTTCACAATAAAAACCACCCTGTGTTTTATGCCATTAATAAGTTAGGAGGAAGGAAGAAATATTTGGTTCAGAAAGCAGGCAGTTAATACACCTCTGAAACAACTGTAGGAGAACAATCAAAGAACAGGGAAGCTTTTTTTAATCTTCTATATCAGTTTGATAAAGTAATAAAAGTACATGCATGTGTTGTTTCATGTGTATCCTTTGTGTATGTTCCTATGTGTGAGTTATTTGAAAAGCAGATTCCACCAGTAACAATGTAATCCGCTTTATATATATAGAGAGAGAGGTAATTACAGAACTGAATGGCTCTTCCAATTGCAGACCTCCTGTAGACACAAGGGGTTCATTAATGCCATATGCTATGTCACGTTCAGCATGTTGAGACTAGAGACTCGGCTCATCACGCCTGTAACATGAAAGAGTTTCTTGGCAGCAGCAGCCACCAGTGAAGAGACATCAGACACATACAAATTAGTCGCTCATAATTCAATGTAAATAATTAATCTGCTAATAATAGTGGTTCTAGTCAGGGAGTTATGTTCAGCTGCCATACAAATTTGTTTCCTCACAGCGTACCTGAGGTGCTTTTGTAGAAGGATTTTTCTACCTTCCTGCAGGCTTTAAATAAACCAGGCAAGTGTTTTAGCCATGTTGGCAGCATGGCTCTCAGGATGACAGTTTTGGTCGGCCAGTCCAGCTCTTTGGTCCAGACTAAAATATCTCTGCGTCTATCACATAGATTGCCATGACATTTTGCACAAACACTAATGATCCCCAGAGCACGACTGACTTCGATGATCCCCTGACTTTTTCTGTAACGCCACCAATAGGTCTGCAACTGACATTTAACCCCAAATTGAGGTCTTCAGATTGCTTCTTTAGTCCAAAACACAAAGACTCTTCATTTACTTTCAGAAATGACAAAGAAAAGCAGCAAATCCTCATATTTAAGATAGAACCAGCAAATATTTTTGCTTGAAAAATTACATCTAATTGCTTATCAAAGCAGTTAACAGCTAATTTTCTTTTGATCGATTAATCAAGGAAATGTTGCAGCTCAAGTCACCAAGCAAGTTGACATTTTTGTCTTTTACTGAAATATCTTGACAACTGTTTCTATCTGATTCCTATCAAATCTGATACATATTCCAAGTTACTTACAGGATAAATCCTCATGATACTGGCAGGTCAGTTTTTTAATCCAATATATACCAAATACCATCTAAACAGAATGACATTCTCATCATTCAGTGTGTTTACTGCTAAAGTTAGCAGGCTAAAACACGTTGAACATGGTTTTAAAAAATGTTTGGGTGATTTGATAAATATATTTGCTATTGGCGATTGTGAGTGACTGAGTTCATTGCCGGTTGTTTTTGGTGTGCAAAGTGAGAGCAGCAGCTCAGCAATGCACTCTCATTCAGCTGCACAATACACACTCACTGAGCCAGTGGACTAGTGGGAGTAAAAACAGCCTGTAGAGCCAGAATATTTTCACATCTAACACAATGAATTAAGGATTTGTTTTGACCACACCAGAGTTGATGATATTTTGCTTTTCTGTCAAGTTTAAATGAAGTGTGTCAAACAATTACAAAGAAATCAAGTGTGTTGTTGCTCGGTAAAAGAGAGAAACTTGGATTCACAAAGTGTTCAGTTGTGTTTTCTGTTTAATAAGGAAAATTGGTGTGAGAATATTTCCTTTCTTTACACCTTGTGAGTTTATTTTGTTTGCCTGCACAAATATATTGGCAAGTGCTAGCTGATGGGCTGATCAGCAACCATCAGGTAATTTTTTATTTATTTTTTTGGTGCTCTCATTATTTATCGGGTGATTTCTACAGCATACAGATTGACTTAATGTCTCTTTCCCGCAAAATTGTTCCTTTGACATAGATTCACAAACATGTGCTTGTTTTTCAGAGGTGGAGAATCCTTCATGCAAAACTGAACTTTGCAAATTGTGTGAACATTAATAAATCTAGTGGACCGTGTAATTAACTGCACTTAAAATATCCTCTCTTGTTATTTGTACAACCTTCTATTAAATACATAAAGGAGATTTGTGTGCACTTAATTGGTAGCAGATCTCAAGCTTCCAGGCTGGTGTGTCTGTGTGATAAATAACAGTAAGACTTTGTTAACCTGGCCTTTATTGGCCAGTGGTAACATTGTAAAATTGCACTCTCACTTAGAGAGTTTATGATCCTTCACCCCATTTTGAAAGTATAATCTTGAGGTGCAATCATGATGAATCAACCAGTAAACACTGCTCAGAATAGATTGCTGCTCACAAGCTGACAAACAGTATTGTGATGTTTTAAATGGTCAATCCAGGAGGCAAATATATACTCCAAAGATTATGGCCTAATTCCCCAGTTAACACAGTTTATGTTCCTACAATAAAAGAAAACTCCACAAGTCAAAGTCTGGAGGTGGGTAGCAGCTTAGTCATCAAACACTCACTAATTTGTAATTTGTAATTTGCAGGGAGCAATCTCAGATTGTCTTAAACACAGGCTGATTTATGTCATGCATTCAAAACAATCTGATCAACATAACACATTGTTCACATGTCATATTAGAAAGTCTGAAAGGTCCCAACTGTTGAAACCGTGACCTGTGAAGATCTCTTTTTCTCGTTTCTGGAAATATCTCTCTCCTCCTCATCCTCTTCTCCTCAGCGGCTTTGCTCCTTCATCCTGGAAATCCTTGACATCCTTTTTACGAGGTTACATGAGAGCTTCACTCACCTCTATATTTAGCTGATGCTATAATGACGAATCTGTCGGGCTGACAGAATTCAATTACATAAACATAGAGTTTACAGCGGCACCGTAATCTCCAGAGTGATTTCTCCAGCTGTGGGGACATAAAGCTGTTACTTCTGATAAATAAAGACTCTTACTGTAGCGCTTTAAAGTTTGTTGTGGCAGCTTTCTGTAGAGTCTATTTGAAGGATCATGCGGCCCTCGCCAACTAGTTTGCCCTTTTCTTAAAGCATCCCAACTTGTGCATCCATTGTCCTCTCAGAAATGTCAACTTTAAAACTGCTCCTAGCATTTGTTACTACATTTAAGCCTGACTTAAATCAGGCTGTGTACATAAGTGTACCGAATAATTTAACACATCATGATGCTGTTTGTTGTATCATCGTAAGGCACTGGTAGGACTATGCACAATGAAACTGTATCACTGGGCCAGACTCAGTCACTGGTCCACAAGCGGAGGCTTATTATGCTGCGTTCCATTTGTTCTGGGAAGTCGGGATTTCCGAGTTCCAAGTGGGAAATTTCAACTGGAATGCCCCCTGAAGTCGGAATTCCAAGTCGGAAAGTCGGAGAATCCTCACCACCCCCGAGTTGATAATTGAAGATGGCTGCCCCAGTAGAAGCTCCTGTAATATTCAGTTTATTAGCACTTCTGACTAGTGTTTGTCGCACTAAATCAGCCGTATACATAGTATAGTTCAATGTATATACAGGTACATTGCAAAAAATTAGAATATCATGAAAAAGTTCAATATTTTTTGTCATGCATTTCAGAAAGTGAAACCCATATATTATATAGATTCATTACACATAGAGTGAAACATTTCAAGCCTTTATTTCTTGAATTTTGATGATTGTGGCTTACAGATAACGAAAACGCAAAATTCGGTGTCTCAGAAAATTAGAATATTACATAAGATCAATTAAAAAAAAGGATATTTTACACAGAAATGTCAGGCTTAGAAAAGTAGGTTCATTTCTATGCACTCAATACTTGGTTGGGCCTCCTTT
>JAJHUR010076593.1:0-12655 GCA_027495735.1 Lutjanus campechanus | reverse complement strand
TTGAGTTTGGCGTTTAGCATTATGTGGGGTTGCCATCTTGGTTTTTTGTAACCAGAGCATGCGCAGTACCGATAGGAGTATGAAACTGGTGGGTGATGTACTGCAACTTGGGTGGTGCTTGGTTTTGGTTCTATCATTCAGCAAGAAATAATGGTGGCCTTCCTCATATTACAATAAAACAACGAAAATATTTCACATGCAGTGCAGTAACAGAATCTTGATCTATATTTGGTCAGTACTGCCTAGCTTTAGTTTGATCAGTTTTGGGAGGCTTCTTTGGAAACAGGAAACACAAAGGTGGCCACCTGGTAGTGTCTAGAAGGGAACCCCAGATGCACAAACAATCTCGTGAAAGTGACCGTCAATCTGACCGTTTGATCTGAGTTTTGTGAGTCCTGTGTGTTGCACTAGATGGTCTCACTGGTCAATCAAACGGTAGCCATGCCCTAAAACATGCCCTTTCTTATCGTCTATTTTACTTTTAATAGGTCCATCATTTATGAAATGAACATCATGCTGCATAGAAAAAGAATTGAAACTAGTGATTATGATCATAAACTCACTTACTAAGGTCACACATCTAGTGAGAGGTAGAGTCGTGTTTGTATTAGCCCCAATACAATAGGACTTTTTTTTTGCAGTCAACTGAGTCGACCTCTGCCAGTCATTAGACAGAATGCAGGTTTAAGGCACTGGCTTCACTTTTCAGACCTGGACACTCCATCCAATTCTTCTTCTACTGTTGATGGTTTTATCTCCATTCTGTGAGCCTTCGCTACCACAACATTACAGTTCCTCAAATATCCTGATTTCTTCATGGCTCTTAATTCAACATTGTATGAAAACAGTGATCAGTACCCATCGCTTGCTAGCTACCAATATGGTGGGGCCACTGAAGTATAGGTTTACTGGCCTGCTCAAACTTTTAACAGATTAGAAGAACCAGAAACACAAATGGCGGCTAATGAAAAAAATTAAACAGCAATGAAAATTTTGAAGATGATACATCTAAGGACTTAATGTACTGCAGTGTGGGCTGCCAGTTTTCTCAACTAGCTGAGAAGTTGAGCTTGTTTTTCATCAGGGACAACACATCACGATTCATGGGAAAAGTGGGCAACACAAGTGTCAGTCACAGTTAAGGAGGGAAAATGTACTTTGGCCTCCAAATTAAGGGGTTTGGTGGCCTGTAGGGCCAGTGCTTACATTAGCGTCGATCCCTAATAAAGATACCACATTCTGGAGCAAAAGACTGAACTTTCCAGTCCATTAAATACTTGGAGGAGTATTTAATGGAAACCTTTAACATTTCATCATCAAATATCTTCCACTGTTGTTCGTAATGACACTTTGCTGGTTGGTATGGCAACACAACATCCTTAATGCTCCATATCCAAGTTAAATTTTACCAGTAATTCAAAATGTCAAATCACATCAGTCTCTCTCAAATATCTGGCTAACTGGGTTAATCCCGCCTCTTGAAATAGCCTCCAGGACTCCCAAACCTGACAACGCACCCATCAATCATCCATGAGAATCTTTACCAGCTGAAGGCAACATTTGAGCTTTAGGGGCCTAAAGCAGTGTTTCTCTGCTACTGCTGAGGGAGAGCAAGAAATCAAGGGTCACACTATTTGAACTGGAGATGACCTCCCATACGAGCTCTAATATCAAAGTCACACACCACTGCCTGCTAATGGATGATAAGGGCTGGATTAACACGTACACACACATACACATCTCTGCTTACACCTGTCACTACGGTGGCGAAGGGGCATACGATAACTCCATCTCAAACAGAGGAAAACCTATTCCTTGGCATCCCAGCAGACAGCCCATCTCTTGCATCCTCCAGGCGTCGGCCACCTGCTGCTAAGCCTTTGCCCCACAGGTGACCTTGGTGAAAAGGCAACTTGCCGCCCTGACCCTTCTACAGGCGAGCCAGACTGATAGCTGATGCCGCACAAAAAGAGCCGTGAATGCAGCACTTAAGCTTAGGTATTTGAGTCCAGCTTGGCCACAAAGAACAACAGAGCTCGTTTTCCTGCACACTGACCACAGTAAAAATCAAACACATCAACATCTTGAAAATCAACTTTAATAAATAAGAATATGCAGTAATTTAGCTGCCGTTGCACCGGGTTTAAGTGATGACCAACCAGCTGCTTAGTTTGACACCAGTAAGGATAAACACATCTATCGGCCGGACGGGGAACTAGTAACATACAAAACAAGTGGCTAACGTTAGCAAGCAAGCTAGCTAGTTAGCACGCTAGCAAGTTGGTTAACGCTACAGGGCAGCGATTACGACTTTCCTCTGGGTAGTGACACATAACATTGGCATGTATTTTTGAGGTAAAAGCACAGAATAAAATTTAACGTCTAGATAGATCATTATAACTTACTGGCAAGCTTAAGATTCGAGCATCCCGACGAGCTGCTGCCAGAGGCCTGCGGGACCCCGGTCTTTCCTGTGCTGCTCCCCACGGCAGCGGCTGATCCAGTGGACGCAGCGGTGGTTCCTGGCACACCTGGCGGCTCAGCAAACGAGCTGGTTCTGGGCCGCCCGCTGCCGCTCATATCTCTGTGCAGGGCTCAGGGTGTTTTTTTCACTATTTTCAGCCAAGCGACTATTAATTATGAACACCCGGCAGCGAATAATCGTGGAAAGACACACCAAGAAATACCGCTCCCGTTGCTGCCGGCTGTCTGGGCTGATAGCCGTTGCTAGACACCTAGAAACAGACCGCGCGCAATGCCACCTGGGAGATGAAGTTCGAAGTAGCTGTTGCTTAGGTTTGCTGCTTAGGCTTTCACAAAGGAAAACAACTACAAATTTAAAATGACTTAACAGTGGATGTAGGCCAAAGAAAGAGCAACACTCACAGTATATATTAACATAAAAAATAAAGGCTTAACATGTTTGTAGGACTGGGTGATGTGGCTTAGAAATAATATCTTTATATTTTTAAGCTATTCTGTGATATATGAGAAGAGATACATATCTTGATACACTAATTTAACTGAAAATAACATACTGTTAGGGCTGGGCAATATGTACAAAATCAAATATCACAATATTTTTGCCCACATACCTTAATATTGATATTGCTATAATTGTAGGGATGTCTACTGGTGTTTTCACAAAATATTAACACAATGAGATTTCTGATAAATACTCACCAGTAATGTGGATATAATGACCAGTGGAGTGAAGGCAGATAATAAAACAGATATAACAGTCTGGAAAGTTCAGGAAATCACATCACCTTTGAAGACTTGTGTGTATTTTGAATGTAATGATATCCAAAATCTAAGACAAGATCTAGTCTAATATCACAATTCTGATATAGTATCAATATATCACTGCACAGTGTTTGTATTCAAATAAAAATATCAGATAAATAACTCAATTTAGTTTGTTAGTGGCACATTGCCCACCACTTTATTCTAATAGTACAGATGTTATTTTTACATTACAGATTAGTGTAGCAAGGCAATGAAACACTTAATAGCCTTCTGATTTATGCATGTACTGATTATAATAAAAGTAAGTAGTTGTGCAAATCAGAAGGATGAAATACTTTTTCAAAAATACCTGGATGTTCTGCCATGTTTTTGTTTTGATATTAAAACAAACTATGACTGAATGAAAGTGCAAAGTAATAGATGGCATTCTGAAAAGATGAGGCACTCTGATGATAAATATATAGACTCTATGCTCTAATGAAGACTGAGTCTAAACACGTTGTTGTTTCCATGAATTAATAAAGGATTTTTTACATTTATCATCGGAGTGCCTCAGATCTTTTCAGACTGGCATATTTTAGTTTGCAGTTTCATTTTCAATAAGCTGAACAGTCATAATTTGTTTTATTTCCATCTAATTACTGGCCCTATCCTTGAAGAGCACTTAATTTTCATCCTTTTACATCACTAACACTACTTTTTTTCTTCAATGTTTAACAACTAGGGCTGGAACTAATGACTAGTTTCATTATTGACTAATCAGTCCATCAAATGCCAGAAAGTGGAGAAATATGCTTATCAAATGCTTTTTCCCCAAGGAACAAGGTGATGTCAATGTCTTGTTTTGTCCACAACCCAAAGATATTCGGTTTACTGTCCTAGAGGAGTGAAGAAACCAGATAATATTCTCATTTGGGAAGCTGAAAGCAGAGAATTTGGACATTTTTATTAAAAAAGAGGCACAATTAATCAACTATCAAAGTAGTTGGTAATTAGGTTAATTAGTTTACAACTAATTGAGTGACTAATCATTGCAGCTCTAAAAACAACATACTGAGGTGTTGGCTGGTAAAGGCCTTTTGGTGCATTTGTGATTTTGAATTGGGCATGCTGTTGTTATCTCCAGCTTCACACAGTTCAGTGTCCTGAGGTCGCCTCACCTTAACCCATCTCTCACCCAATACGGCCTGAACGTGAAAGACTTCTGTAATCCAATAAACACTCTTAACACTGGGATGTCTGATAAAGACCAGCTGGATAAGCACACACTGCATGCTCCAGATACCTGGGAGGACGAGTCTGGTGGGTCAAGGTGGCTGCATCTGAAGATCCTGTTCATTTGTCTGCAGCCAAAATTTGTTTAAGTGAGAATTAATTTGCATAAACTATTCCCTCTTGTCTTTTCCATCGCCATTTTGGAAAGAGTGAAGTCAGGTCAGTGGTCCAAGTCACTAATTACCAGGAGTGGATCTAGAGAAATATTCATGGAGTGGCAAGAAGATTGTATAGAAACTTTTAAGGGTGACAAAAATATATATCCAATTTAATCACAGAAATCACATATACCAATATATGCTTGAAGATATTTTAACTTAAAAACCTTACATTATCGTGGCGCATGAGTAAGGCACTGGATAGAAATATCTAAACGGCTTAAGAAATCAATACATTGTTTTATTTCCAAATCTTTAGTCATTTTTCCAAATACCTGTCCTTTTTCATTAAACATAAGCCTACTTATCAATAAATAGGTTTTTAATGCATTATTTTTTAAAAGTAATCTAATCTAGCTTTTTGAATTACCGTCATTAAGTAATTTCATTGGATGTCTGTACTTTTATCTGTATTTTTTCAAGTCTGTAATTTTAACTTGTTGCTTTATTTTTATCTAAGTACGTGATTTTCCATTTCTGCACTACCAACACTACTCTCTTGACTCAGTGCAGCAGTATGTATTTTTTTCTTCAACATCCAAACCTTGCATCTGCATTTTTGTAGTCAGTAAGGCTAAACGGGTCAATGAAAACCATGACATACAGAAGAAAAAATGTTCTAGAAAATATTCACATTTGAAAAGCTAAAATCAGAGAATCTGGATATTTTTTCTTTACAAAATGACTAAAAATGATTAACTGATGATCAAAATAGTTGCTAACTGATTTGTTAGTCAATAAATCGATTATTCGTTGCAGCTGAAAAATAAATCAAGTAGTATCAAAGTCATCTGTATGTGGATTGATAAATAAGACACACAATTTGGACAAACATTAAAAAATGACAAAATACTCCAGAAATTCAAGGTTGTGAAATAAATTCAAGGACATAAGACATTGTGTTAGATCTTTAATATTTTCAATATTTAGTTTTTTTTTTTGTTGTTGTTTAGAAATATTGCACATGGTCAACATGCCTGCTTATGAGATAACACTCACCTCGCTCATCCTAAAATTCCTTCTCCAAAGTAAGGACAGTTTATTTTTAAGCACAATCATACAGTGTACACGCATACATGTGTGTGTATGCACATAATGTCTGTGTGGGTGTGTGCACGCGCGCATGTGATTGCACATGCATGCAGATGGGACACTTTACAGCCCTAACCCCAAAGAGATGTGAATTGATAGTCTTCCGTTACCTGTGTGTATATATATATATATTTATATATTATATATCCTGAATATATATCTCATATATATCCTGAATCAACTGGGTTTGATAACAGTCAAGATGGCGGACAAAATAGTCATGGTGACTATAAAAATACTGTCTCTAGAGTAGAATATAGAATGTAGAATACAATGAAAAATATACTATTGATAATGTTGCTGTGTGGAGAAAGAACAAGAGGTTGGTTGTGTTAAGACACTACCTGCATGTGCCAAAACATACACGCACACCCAAACACAGACCTAAATGCACATATATGGAAATACCGGTATATATATTTTTTTCACACATCCAACTGTATACAGAGGAACAAAAGAGATACCCATAATAATAACTACCCCCACTCTTCACCGAGGAAGCAAAGAGCCAAAAAGTGCTATTCAAAAGTTGTCTTTGACTTTTAGTAAGTTATACCCCTCTATCTCTTCAACAAGAACAATAATTGTGTGATTCTTTTTTGTTTTGTTTTATACCATAGTTAAAGAATAGTATCACAACAGCTCATTCCTCTCACTGACTGACTGCACTGGATTTAATATCTATGGCACAGAGCCGTCCCCCGGAAACAAAAATAACCCACCCATTTTCAAAAAAAAAAAAAAAAAAAAAAGAAAAAAAAAAGTCCTATTGCACCATTTGACGGGAAAGGATAAAGTGTCGAGAAGAGAGGGAAGAGGGGAGGGCTCCAGAGACTGCCCTCCAGGGCTGGTCTAGGATCTACTTTCCCTGAACTAACCCTAACCAGAGCCATCCTGAGCTACATAGCGCTTGACCCGGGACCAGTGCTTAAGGGCACTTTCTAACAACACTTGAGGGGGTTTGAGGGAGATGGGTGAGGTAAAGATGGGAGGAGAAAGGAGGGAGGACAAGGGGAGGAAAAATGTGGTTGATAACATACGGAACAAGGTTATTATTTTTTCTACTAAAACAATCTCTAAAAACAATACTTTCCTGATTTTACTTGCGGCGGTCCCAGATGAGAGGGGCCGCACAAATTGTGCAAACACCTGATTTCTGCGTTTTACAAAACGACAAACACCCCCTGCTCCCCCACTTCTGTGTCTGGTGAGAAATCGTAGAGTAGGGAAGGGGGGAGGTGGGGGGAGAACCGCCCCAGGTACAATTAAAAGTCGGGGGGCCACAGACTGATTTTGTCCCCTTCTTTGTCCAAAGTTTGTTTGTTTTTGTTTTGTTTTTTTTGTTGTGATTTTTTTTTATGCTGGAGAAGAAACACAATAGAGCCACGAGAGAAAAACAGGCCACGGTAAAACTGGTTATTTCCACGGCAACGATAACGAGAGAAAGCAACATTATATCCACTGGGAGATTCAGAGAAGTTTGGTTAAAATTCTACTTTTTCTCTCTGTTGTTGTTGTTGTTGATGTCCTTATTCACTATTATTATCTGTCTTCCTATAGTTGGAATATGAATCTTTCATCCAATGAACATCCAGTTTCTTCTTCTTCTTCTTCTACTGCTGTTTCTCTGTGCTCTGTTGGGAGCCGGTCAGTGTCAAAACTTAACGTTGAATCTTCAAAAGTCTCACAACCAATAGTCTCTTTACATAATCTCTTTACGGTGCCTGTTCACACAGGTTTTGGGGAGGGCACCCCAACAGACATACAGACATATAGAATCAGCTCCCACCAATGAGGACTCAGTCTTTTCATAATGGCAATAAACTGAAGGTGCAAAGATTGGTCACACTACATCCCGACTCCTGCCTTCTTCTTTGTTTCTCAGGAGCGAACAGGTTTCATGCTTTCAGTTTCTCTTCTCACTACAATCACTAAAAACTGTGCAGGCCAATGGCTTGGTCAGACCAGGGTTGACTATGTTTGTGTACGAGTGCTCACACTGCACAGATGTGTCCATGCACTGCGTGTGTTTGTGTGTGTGCGTGTACTGTATATGTCTATGTGTGTGCTGTCTGTCTTGCAGCATCGAGGGGCTGTGGAATATTAGTGGAGGTCGTTGGGGTTGTGTTTGTGTCCCGACCACTGTGCTGAGGAGTGGACGGGCGAGAAGGAGGTCAAGTCAATGGCATCTGAGGGCTGGCTGGCTGGCAACAGCAAACTGCATCTGCACAATAAGTGACAAAGTGCCTTTGTGTGTCATGGTCCTTGGTGGCGGCTCCTGGGGACTGCCAACCAAGAGTAACAGTCTGATTTGGTAAGGGTGTGTGTGTGCGTGTGTGTGTGTGTGTGTTTATGTGGGATCATGTGCATGCTGGAGATTACGTATGCACCATGGTTTGTGTGTGTCTGTGTGTGTGCCAGAGAGATAGAGAGTGTGTACCACAGAGTTTGTGTGTCAAACTACAAACTACTGTACAAATGTGCTGAGAGCAGACCTGGGCAAAGTGTTAACTGAAAAGATTCAGGGGGAAAAGGGGGAAAACAATACTACAAGAAGCACTTGACTCATCAGAACTTGCATGTGATTCGTCCACTTTTGAGGCTTTTTTTAAAATGTCTGATTAGACGAATCAAGCGCACCTTGAGTGGTCTGAATATTTGTGACCATATTCAAATGTATTCCTGCCCAGGTCTGATGGAGATTAGTGCCAGAAGAACGGATCCCATACTGCTTCAACACATACAAGAACATTCTGCGGGGATGACACACTCCTCTCTCTTCTTCGCCTTCCTTGATTTTTCTACTTCGTCATCCTCTCCAGCTTAGGATCCTTCGCTCTTCGGCTCCTCGGGGCTCCGGCCTTTGTCTCCTTGCTGCTCCGCCCCTGCGTCCTCCCGGGCTGATTGATTTGAAGAGGAGCTGTGCGACAGGGCGGGGCTGGCTTCGACTGACCCTCCGAACTCGAGGGCTCCAGGCGTGGCGGTCTGCATGATCTTCTGACGGACTTCGCGGATCTTCAGCTGCAGACACACCTTAGTCGGGAAGGTGTCCGAGTAGCGCGCCTGGAAGGCAGCGGTGGCCTGAGCTGGAGAGGGTGAGAGAAACAGGAGAGAGGAGTGAACACAGGGAGCAAGGTGTTGGGGCAGTTGTTATAAAACCTGTAATAATGTCAAATATTAACATTTATCATGTATTCTTTGAGGGACGATGAGGACTGCAATTGCTACACATTGCATGCACACTTCTTTGTATTTATTGAGCAAAGTAAGTAGGTCTTTAGCAGGAGATAGCAGTTCCGCAGTACACGTTACATGGAAGTGGTTTTCATCATCTGAAAGATTAATTCAAAATGCAGCTCAGCACTGTATGTCAAGTTTTTCTTTGTCAGAAATCTGTAATAACCAGTGTGCTTTCTTTAGGCGCTCTATTCAAGTTTGGAGTGTGCGAGCGCTTAGAACATTATGATTGAAATACACAATGGCAATTCTCATGTCTCATAAGTTGTTGCAGCAGTTTTTGGGTTGATATAATTCATTACACAGATTTGGTGCAAACTTTAAACATTTTTGACCAGCTAAGAACTGATAAAAATGGTTAAAAATTCCTCCAAAATACCACATTAAGACAACAAGATCCTGAGGAACACCATAGAAAAATTCATGTTGTGATTTGGTATCAAAACCTTGAGATTTCTGTAAGAACTGCATTTTTCTGCGACTGGATAGCGGGCACCTCTCTTCTAGGGATTGCTCACAGACCCCCTTTATTGTCAATATATGTAGTAAAGCCATACATCATCTGAATGCCCCATATCTCTTATTTGTGTTTCTGAAGTTTCATGAAGCTGTGATTATCCTAGAGGTCACAACGCGTCATTTTCTACAGAGACGTCAACTTTTCAGAAATGCTCTCACTACAATGAAATGGCTACTATGGGGACAAACATTATCACACATGAATGTAACTGGGTCTCTGTGAATCCACAAGAGTCTCAGCTTTCCAAATCTGTGATATTCCAATGCTGTTTAGGGTTTGCAGGCTGCAAAAAAATTGAAACAGAACAGGCGAAAATAACACATTTATACTGCATGCAAAAAATACTGCATTGTTTTTCCTGAAACTGCATGTAATCTTCAGCCCTTCAGAAACGGCCATGCCTGTTTCATTTGCCAGTTTTGAGTGATTTGGTTTTTAAAGTATCATGAATCCTTTTTAAATATGAGGTATTTATTAAATAATTCAGCCACAGTCTACTGTGGTTCACCTGAGGGAAAGAAGCCGTGTTCCTGAAACAGCTGCATGACCAGTGCCCGGCGCTGATCTAGAGTTCTGCGCAGAGATGAGTAGGGGACCCGGTCCAAATCTCCAAGAAGATCCTCTCCTTCTGTACCTGGTTGAACAAGGAGAACATTGCATCACTTTTAATACACCTTTTGGAACAGTTCTACAGCTGTTGCACCTGATGTTACCTGTCCTACCTGCTCTATCGAAGGTGAAGATGTCTCCCTCACACTTGGCGGCGCTCTTGGGGGTGTTGGGCTCCGAGCTGCAGCTGGAGAGACGACGGGTCTTCCTCCTCGGGGAGCTGGGGTCTTCTGCTGTCAGCTCCAGCTCTGGACATGAAATGTCACGGATTAAGAAAAGGAATATGGAGGAAATAGGGTATAATAGAGTATGAAGAAAATGAGGACACATAGGAAGAGAGGACAAGGTAGAGGGGTAGGGAGTGATGAAATGTAAGGGTGATTTGGAGAGGACAATGGGGTGATAAAGATGAAACAGAGAGAGCAAAAGAAGAGGAGGAATCAGAAGGGTAGGGGCAGGTTAATAAAAACAATGAAGAATGGGAGAAATAAAGGTAAAAACCAGTTAGATGATGTAGAGAATAGACAGAATTTCTCCAAAAAATGTTGCTCAGTTAAGAAAAATAATTTATTTTATTTATTTGTTTCACGTCACTTTAGATTAATGTTGTGGTACTCAAAATCTGTCTTTTTTTTTGAAAGTCTTGTTTCAGAATCAACATCATTTTTATTCAGTCTTGTCTCAGTCTCAGACAAAGTGGGCTCAGGATTTTATTTCAAGGCTAATCAAGACTGCAACTGCAGGATATCACTAAATTGCCTGTGTACTGTCTGATTTATTTGTCAACGTCGTGACTGTGACTGGATGAACTCCCTGCTTAAAATGCAACCAATAACTTGACTCCTTTCTATTTTGAAATTTTCTGTTCCTGCTAATGCTTGTCATGCCTCCCTGCCCACCTTCACACACAGTCCAAGAAAAGTGAATGTGAGAGAAGAAGCTGTGGCTGTCTGGGAAGAGATGTCAGCCAGATATTCTGCAATAAAATTTGGCTAACTAAACCACAAAGAATTCATCTGCAAAACAGCATCAAAAAACACAAACACACAGCAGTGTAAATTCTGCAATGCAGAGACAGCTGGGACCACATCAGACTTTTATGTGCACTCAGAAAGGGAGCATAAAGAAAGGTAAACTAAGTGTAAGTGATGCTAGCAAAGCAAGCTAGCTAATGTTTGCTCTTCAGAAATCTTCACCCCTCACCCAAAGAGATTTTCCTGTGTATACACAGTATGTTTCAGGGAGCTAGTTTCAGTTGCTTGCCAACTATTGAGAGACAAAGTCACACCCCTTCCGGTGGACCACAAGGGACCTTACTTGGGGAAAAAAATATGAACAGTAGTCAATGGTGAGAGACGATTTAAAAAAAAATATTTTGGCTCCCTCACTTGGGTGAGAGTACAGCCATGACAGCATTTGGATATGACTTGGTCTCAACCCCTCAAAGTTTTGCTCTTGTCTTGGTCTTGACTTGCACTCTAGACTTAGCAGTTAACTATGTTCACATTTCTCTCTCTGTCTCGGCATCTCACCGGTGGAGTTGCGTCTCTTCCTGCGGTAGCTTCCCAGGATGGCTCTCGGTGAGGTGGCCAGACTCTGAAGAGTGGGCGAAGGCAGGACCTCTTGTGGGTTGAACTCTGGAAGCTCAGCAAAACGCTCCTCGAAGTACGTCTCCGACAAGACCCTGCACGCAGAGAACACAGTGGTGTAATCCAGTGGTAAAAATATCCAGGGATGGCCTCTGAATGTGTGCACATTCCTCATGCCTGCAGGCTGAGTTCTGCCAGGGCTTTCTCTTCTCTGTGGCTTCACCACCACTCTCCTACTGTCTAAATAAAGAATATAAAGGGTGAGCACTCCACCCACTCACATCCAGTAAACAGAGTTTCCACCATAATTTTATGAAGTCGGAGGTTTGGTCATAAACTAAAAATGGAGCTAGATGTCACTATGTGTAAAAATCAGTGTTAAATAAAGTCAACAATTGAAGTCCTCTCCAGGGTGCTGTAGCTCATCTTCAAGCTGCTTCACGCCATAATTACAGAAGATCAGCTACTGTTATATGAGCTCTCTCAGCTTGAGAAAATGTAAACTGTTAAAACAGAGAGAACATTGTCTTACAAAGACCAGAAAGCCAGAAGGACCAGGCAGACTTGTTTTATTTTGCTCTGGCACTGATTCTAGAGGAGCTATAACTAAAGTCTGATCACCGAGAATGACTCAGGAGTTTAATAAATGCTTGTCTTGCACTTAAAGATGATATTTAAATTCAATTTAATTCCTCATTCAAAGGAAATTACCCATTTCATGTCATTTAGCAAATCCTGAAATTCTGACGTTTCTTTAGACACCAAGCCCACTCAGATATGTTTGATTAAAGTTTCCCTCAGAAAATGGTTTGTGAACTTCTGGTCCCGACTTACTTGTCAAGAGAGTCAGGTGTCTTTTTGAGCGGTGGGGGTCGGAACTTGGTCTTCTTTGAGGAAGTGGGGGGGTCTCTTTCCGCAGGGGGAGG